>CM042558.1:2539799-2717299 GCA_023630585.1 Cranoglanis bouderius | reverse complement strand
CTTCGCTCTACAGAGTTATTACTGCACTAGTGGTTTAAAAATATAACTCCAAAATAGAGGCCCATTGGGGCGGGAATCACGCTGCCCCACGCTCGCTCTGTGAACGATTCGTAAGATATATTGGAAAGATTGGGAAATGGACTTCAGAAGTGACCTTATTTCCCCATGCAAAGGTTGAGAAAGAGATGAAAAACATCTCCAATGCCTGAATTTTTTCAGGGTTTTGTTGTGGTTTTTGAGACGTAGTTGCGCTGGAAATCTGGAAACCCTGGTTAATGACAGTAATCTCTGAAACAGTTTCGTCTGAAACCTCGTACTAGACTGGACACTGGATGGAAGTCTGATAGGCTCTCAACTGCATTTTGTTTCAGGCGTTATTAATGCGTCGTGCAACACCAAAATCTGTGGTCACGAGCCACTGCGTGGGAATAACGCAGTAGAGGTGGACCGCCAGTGGATTTTACCCGTACAGTACCTGCCGATAACCGATTAATCACCCGATAGTTTTTAAAATTGATACTGAATGAACACTCAAGGTAAAATATCGCTGAACTTTATTACAAGAATAAACAGTACTGACTGCACCATGAAAATGTGCTGTACTTTTTAAAATGAAATACATATATAAATATTAATATATATATATATATTAACTATTAATAAAATATTAGAGTAAATAAAAGATATACATCCAAACTGAACCAAAAAAAAAAAAAAAAAAAAAACACTTCAAATAACATGACAAAATTTGTCAGTGATAGTTTTTATTTCGCCTCTAGAGGCTGCTCTTGTACTGTATAATGACAGCGGACCCTTTTCAGTCACTATGGCAACGGACGCAACCGGGAAAAACTATCGGTGTGGATTTTTGCTGATAACCCATAGTTCCAGCAATCGGTTAAAACCAATCAATCGGTCGACCTCTAGAATGCAATATTTCTCATCATGTAATAATAATAATAATAATAATAATAATAATAATTGCTAGCTGTATTCCTAAACACACACTGCTCTTCGTTTATTCTCATCCACACTATTGCACTATTTATGACTTTTCTATTCAGTACATGTACCAGTCATTTCCACTGGAAAGCCTCAGTCAGCTGGAATTGTTCGGAGATTCCCTTCTCTTTTTCACCAGAGAGATTTTTTTTTAATTTCTATTTTTTTTTTTTTTAAATCTCGCTCTTTTCTCGCAAAGTGTTATAATATCTAATCATTTCTGTTATTCGAAAAGAAGTTTCAGATTATACCTTGTATCACACCTGATGATGTTTTTCCCACCAGTGTTTTTCTTTCACATGCTATCCTTTTATTTCTCCAGTAGAGGGCGCTGGGAATTGCTCTTGGGAATATATATTTTTTCTCCAAAAAAAGCTCGGCTGGAAGTGCATTCATTTATTTTTTTCCCCCCTCCCAGTCACCAAAAGAGCAACTAAAACAAATCTTTACTACTTAAAGTATAGAAATCTGTGTGTGTGTGTGTGTGTGTGTGTGTGTGTGTGTGTGTGTAGACGCTCTCCTGGCCGATCTGGAAAGCTCCGCTTCTCCTCTCGCTCGGTGCCCCGTCCTATTGACCACTGACCCTCCGGTGACCTCTGACCCCTCACCCACGTGCAACCAAGACTCCGCTCAGAACCGGCCTCCTCCTCCTGCATACACACCTCAGCAGGTGGGCAACGAAAACACACACACAACACACACACTTCATGACTTTCCGACGCTATTGCATTATCACGCTGTTCCGTTATTCCCTATTCAAGTACACTTTATTTTGATCTCTCGCGTAGACAGTTTCGGCTGCCATGAAGTCCAACGGCTCTCAGAACCCAGACAAGCTTTACAGGTACACCATCAACAGTTTCGTTTTCCGTGATTTTAATTCCGCATTTCAGTCTGTGATTTTATTCCGTGTGTCGTCCTTCAGCACGGTGTGCAAGCCTCGTTCTCCGCGCTCTCCTGACCCTCCTCCCGCGTTCTCGTCCTCGTCGGTGTTGGGCGGAGGCCTGAGCGAACTCGATCACCTGCTGCAGGAGCTCAACGCCACCCAGTTCAACATCACCGGTTTGTGGGTGTGTGTGTGTGTGTGTGTGTGTGTGCGTGTCAGTGAGTGTGTGTGTGTCCTGTCTCACACTGATTGTCTGTCTTCTAGATGAGATTCTGGCTCAGTTCCCTACGACGAAGAAGGAGGACAAGGACAAGGAGAAATCAGGAAAGTCAGCTCCCTCCACCGGGTGTGTTCTCTTCTACAGTTATCCGATTACCTCTCTCGCCGATTTTCCCTTACAACTTGCGTTGTACAAGGGTTGCACATACATATGTCGGCCATCTTGTTTGTAACTGCTTCGATCAGCTGGGATAATGTGTCTGTGTGTGCGTGTGCGTGTGTGTGTGTGTGTGTGTGGGTGTGTGTTTAGGTCGGTGAAACCTAACGCCACGTCGGCCACTCTGGAACTGGACAAACTGATGGCGTCTCTGTCAGATTTCCGCGTGCAGAGTGTGGTGAGTAGCTAAGCGCCTAAACGTTTTTATCACAACATATTAACAGTTACGTTATGTCTTGACTCCGCCCATCCTCTATAATCAGCCGGCAGCTCAGGCCAATCCGGCGCCTTTGCAGCAACCGGTGTCCCCGCCCCCGGCGTCCTCCGGCGGCTCACTGGACAGCATGCTGGGCCTCCTCCAATCAGATCTGAGCAGGCAGGGAGTGTCCACTTCCTCCAAGGGAAACTGCTCCGCCTGCCAGAAACCGATTGTGGGACAGGTGAGGTCACGCTAATGCATATGGCGACTAGCAAGCTAGCTTACGTATGAAATGTTCCTAAATACAGACTTTAAGCCAAAGTGTTTCACTTTTATTCAAGAGAGAGTTCATTTTGTTACAACATCCCCATATCCAGTTATTACCCATAATACCTCAGGAGTCTTGGTTACTAATTACACTATACAATATGTACAAAATATAATGCACTAATACATTAAAGTGTAGATTTTTGGAAAGAACATGTACAGTTCCCCACAAATGCCTGTGTGCTGTAGGTGGTGACGGCGCTGGGGCGGGTGTGGCACCCCGAACACTTTGTTTGCTCCGAGTGTGAATGTGAACTGGGGAACCGTAACTTCTTTGAGAAGGACGGGCGTCCGTACTGCGAGCCGGATTACTTCAGCCTGTACTCGCCTCACTGCGCACACTGCAATAAACCCATTCTCAACGTGAGCGTCTCATTTCCCTTTCCTCCTAAATGTCCCCCCCTCCCCCCCCCTAAAAAAAAAAACCCTGGTATTTACAGGTAATCCTCTGTTTTTGTAGAAAATGGTCACGGCGCTCGATAAGAACTGGCATCCTGAGTGCTTCTGCTGCGTCAAGTGCAGCCGGACATTCGGAGATGAAGGTACGTATAAGACTCCATCACTGTGACTTCATAAACGTGTGTTCTGATTGGCTGAAAGCAGATAACTTCTCGAATCTGTAGGTGCGGCTTAGTTACACCGTCCTGTCCTTTAGTTGTGCATGAAATTTTGAGATCTGGAGCGTTTCCTGTCTCCTTCTCTCAGGGTTTCATGACCGTGAGGGACAGCAGTACTGTCAGCAGTGTTTTCTGGCGCTGTTTGCGTCGCGTTGTGAAGGCTGCTCCCAGCCCATCGTGGAGAATTACATCTCCGCCCTCAACGCCCTCTGGCACCCGCAGTGCTTCGTCTGCAGGGTATGACTCATGCACTTTAATCTAAACTATATCCAGTGTACTTACTTGTTAGACCTTCTTACACAAACAGTGATTTATGGACAAAACATTTAATGAAAATTCTAAATGAACCCTTTGTTAGCCTCAGGGAATGCATAATACTTTTACAATATTTGCCCAGGAAAAAGGAATGGTCTTGCTTTTCTTCAAGGGAAAAAATTAAAAATGTATCTGTGAATTTATCTGATGTTGTAAGACAGCTTTTCCATTAACCAGGTCAATTTGATCAATTCTACAAGTTTATAAGGGAAAAAAATACTTTTGTAGTAAATTTATTGAAACTTTTTTATTTGCGTTTTAAAAAAACTACATTTACAAAATAAATAAATAAATAAATAAAAATTACTGTCCCTTTATGTTTAATAGATGAAAAGGTACTTTCGTAATTAACAGGTGAAGAGGATGTTTATTTAGTGAATTCTTTTATTTCAAAAGGTAAAACTGAACTCTTCATTCATTTGAAATGATCAAATAAAATGTACTTTTATACTATATATATATATTATTTTTATCTTAAATGGTAAAAATGTATACTCTTGTAGTGGATTATTTCATTTAAAATGTAAAGATCTACTTTTGTATCAGATTATTTAATTTTAAAAAGTAAAAAGGTACTTTTGTAGTGGAAAGTTTCTATTTTAATAGGTAAAGATGTACTTTTGTAGTGGATTATTTCATTTAATGTGATTATTTAATGTGATTAATTTAATTTTAAAAGAAACAAAACTAATTTGTAGCAAATGCTTTCATTTTCCAATGTAAAAATGCACTTTTATAGCAGGTGCTTTAATTTTAAAGGGTAAAAACTTATTTTTAATATTTGAATTTTTATTTTAATAAACTTTTGTAGCAGATTCTTTAATGTTAAATGGTAAAAATCTGAGTTTGTAGTGTATTCTTTAATTTCACAAAGTACAAATGTACATTTGTCATATATTCTGTAATTGTACAAGGGAAAATTTTTACTTTTATAGTGGATTCTGTCATTTTAAGTGGTAAAAATTTACTTTTGTAGCAGAGTCATTAATTTTCAGGTTATTCCTTCGTTTGAAATATTTTAAATAATTTAAACAATGGGGAAAAAAATGACTTTTGTAGTGATCTTTTTTCATTTTAAATGTTAGAAATTAACTTTTGTGGTCGAATTCTTTCATTTTAAATGTGAAAAATGTACTTTTGTAATGCGTTCTTTCATTTTAAGAGGTTAAAAAAGTACTTCTTTAGTAGATCCTTTCATTTTAAATGGCAAAAATGTACTCAGTGAATTCAAAAATTAGCACGTGTGTGATATTCTATATGTTCACATTTGTTCATTTTTTTAAATCCCAGGAGTGTTTCAGCCCTTTTGTGAATGGAAGCTTCTTCGAGCACGAGGGCCAGCCGCTGTGTGAGGTGCACTATCACCAGTCTCGCGGTAGTGTGTGTCAGGCGTGCCAGCAGCCCATCGTAGGACGCTGCGTCACCGCCATGGGCGCTAAGTTCCACCCGCAGCACCTAGTGTGTCAGTTCTGCCTTAAACCTCTGAGCAAAGGCTGCTTCAAGGAGCAGGACAACAAGCCCTACTGCCACCCATGTTTCCTCAAGCTGTTCGGCTGAATTTAAATCGGGGGATGTCCAGTACATTCACGATAGGAAGCTTTCCAGAATCAGTATTGTTATCTTGCATCTTTTTCCTTATTTAAAAATCAGTAATGTGCAAAAGAACAAAAACAAGTGCAATTTTATAAAGTCAAGTGATATAAAGAAAAAAAAAAAAAAACTTTCTCACTTCTTGTAAAGTGAGGAAGTGTGCCAAAAAACACTTCAGTGAGACAGAAGAGAAGAAACAAGCGATATGTAACTTCGATTACCCTGCTAGCTATGTTTACATGCACACAATAGCCCAATGTTCTTCTCGGACAGAATGAAGAGGTTTACGTGAGTTGAGCTTTCCTCAACTATTTGGAACCCATGGAAGTTTGGTTAGCATATTGATGCTAAGTGTAATTATGTTGGGATTTTAGCTGGACGGAATCTTATTTTTAAATAATCTACCAACACATTTGAGTGAAATGTTGATATTTCCGACAGGCTCCTCCCAATTTAATTGTCATTGTGCCTTTACGTTAATAGCAAACGGCTACATGTCAGCTAGCATTTCCAGTAAAATGTCATGAGGGTGTCCATGCTGAACGGTTGCCTAGCAACTGTGTTCTTGTGCGTTTGGTCTCCCATGTCATAAGCAGGAATTATTTATTTTCATTTTATCACACTATAATGTTTGACTATTGATGTACATGCAAATATAATTATAGAGGCTGAAGGACTGTAGGGTTAAACACACACACACACATTCCTAACATGGCCTAAGCAAGTAAGCATGTGCCGATGTTACATTTTCCCATCATGCTAACATTTACCACGTATTCAGAATCATTACTTAAATAACTACATGGACCTGAAGCATCTCATGCAACATTTGTGGGTTTGTTTGTTTTTTTTACCTGAAATCACTCGTTACCTTCTTAGTTATGATTAAAAACGCAACACTGTGACTTTATAAGCTAACACTAGCTAACTGTTAGTGAAAGCGTAAGCTGCAGGGTTATCTAGCTTGATAAGTCTAGGTGTTTCAAATAGAAAAGTGAGCTGCCAGACATAATCAGCTAAAGCTAACTAACGCCCAGTCTTGCATCAGACTGTGTTAACTACTTCACCTTTTTAAATACAGTTAGCTCTTATAGAGAAATTGATGTATTTTTTTTTTAGCACAGATTATCGGCACATGCCTACATGACAGCCATGTGAACAGCCAAAGCTTTCATTTTCTTGACATATTAAATAAATAAATGAAGTAAACCCCACGTCAGTTACCGACAATCACCAGCTGTCTTATTTAGCTTTACAGAAAGAAAGTAGTGCTCATTTGCGTAAATGATTTCCAAAGATCTTGTTTCGTTTGTTTGTTTTTTTTACTATTTGAATTAAATATAAAGTTCATTTTGTTTCTTGAAAAAAAAAATCAGAGAAGCAAGAAATGATTTCAGTTTTATATATTTGCTTTATGCAGCTTATAATCACCGCTATTGCATATGTGGTTATCGATTTTCATATTTTAAGTCTATGTCTTTTTAAAAAAAAAAACACATGATGAGATATATGATATACTGCCAAAGATTTATTTTTAAAAGATGTTTACACCTTGTTGTTATGCAGTCTTCATACTCAGATAAGCTGTTTTTTTGTTGTTGTTGTTGTTTTTTTTTGTTTTGTGTGTGTGTCTCTGCTGTTCCTGCCACACAATGCAAACAATAAACACTTCTCTTTGTACTGGATGTGTCTGTACAATAATTTCATAGCTCAATAACCTGTTCCTAGTTTCATTGTCAGTGGATAGTCTGCACTGTGTTTCTGGACACCGCTACAAAATGGCCGACCCTGAAAATAGTACACTATACAGTGAATAGGACATAGTTTTGGACACAGACTTACAGAAGCTCAGCTAAAATGATTCACAAATAGCTTGTGTATGTGACTAAAAGTAAAACATGAGAATTATACAGTACTACATGTATGTATTATGTTTTATTTTTCTCTCATAATCCCAAACTGCATACTGTATCATAAAAAACGAAGAGCTTTTCCTTCCCTCACATTCAAACTACGTGTGAGCACGAGCTCGCTTACTTCCCCACTTGGTGCTCACTGCGAAGCGCGTGAAGGTGGCATGGCGCTAAGCCCCGCCCCCAGCAGGTGTGTACGTTTATAAAGGCGTTAATGAGCTTTCCAACATGTCGGATAGGAAAAAAGAATTTAGCAGCGTGACTTCACATAGCCTATTTAAGCCAAATGAGTGATTCTGAGAACCCGGTAAGCTGTTTTTGGTTAACATCCACAGTATAGCAAGCCTAATCCGTTTTATTTGATCACTTCCGGTCGGATTTGAGTCATTCAGGTGCACTGTTCGGGTTTGTGTCTAGTTTTTCAGTGAGTCAGATCAATTGGCTCAGCTCACCAAGAAGAGTCGACTCCTTCAGGTTCGAAACGACTCATTGCCGGCCAAAGTTGACCCAAGTTATAGCGGTTTCTCGATTAAAAATGGTGATATACGCCACATGTTTCAGCCTTGTATCTGTTTGGACAAGTGCAGAAAATAAAAGTTTTGATTTTAATTAATGAAAGCAACATTAAATGTGACGGTCACCTTAACCAGAATAAAGCTCTTGCTCAAGATGAATGAATTCACACTAACAAACAGCTAACATATTGAAGAGGTGGAGGTTTCCGTGAAAAAATATTTTGATTATATTACACTGCAAGAGAAATGGCATCGACTACATTTATTTAAAAAAATAAAAATAAAGCTCATATTTGAGTATACTAGCGATGTGTCGTTTACAAAGTGAGTCGGCTCTTTCGGATGAACGCCGGGAGTCGACTCTTTGTACACGATTACTGTCTACACAAGAAAGCTCCATATGTTATATTGCTGTGTAGCTCGTTAGACATAACCTTTTAACACAAAATGCATGATGGCAACTTGATTATATATATTTAAGTTCTTGACTAAGGTGCAGTTGTTCTATACGTTACAGGACGAGAAGGGTGACTCTGTTCCTGAGGCCAGCTGGCCTGAAAATGGAGATCAGTGGAGCGATGGAGGAGAAATGGAAGAATCTGTGCTCATTCAAGAAATGGTGGAAGAAGATGAGGAGATTGACCTGTACAATGAAGAGACCTTCGGATTAGGTCAAGTGCCATCCCTTGTTCTTAGCAGCTGCTTGGATCTTTAACATACAACCTTGGATGTTGGTGTTTCTTATCTGAAGTGGCTAAGCCAAATCTCAACCAAGCTTTGCTAAGAAGTTGGGTGGGATTTAGGTCATGAAAGGCATATCTGAGACTTGTGATCACCCTGATGCTCTTGTTGGCTGTGGACTGTGTGTTCATCCTGATGCATTATTAGTATTGTGTAGCCACCAAGGTGCATCATTTAGGTGTTCAGTTGTTGCTGCGATGCTGGACGATGCACTTTTCTCTCAAGATGGTGCATGATGTAGTTTAAGAAAGTATAACGTTCAACCTTCTTGCCTTTGCTGCAGACCTAAATGCTGAAGATCTGGAGGCAGATCCTGTTGATCTTCTGTTAATGGAAGGAAATCAGCCCTCCTCTCCCAGTCCTCCATCACCACACGAGCCCTCTCCTCCCAGCCCTAAAGCTAATATTGAGCCCCAGGCTCCCGCAGGACTGAGTGAAAAGTCCCGCAGCCGAAGGGAGCGAGTCGTTACGGGGCAGTTGCTGGATGACCCGGCTGTGATGAGGACTGTGGAAGGACCACCCAGTCTCAAGGTTTGGCTTGGTTCTGTTCTTTTCAGTGTGCACAATATTATCATGGATATGATAGGAGAATATCATCCCTGTTGTATTTTGGATTCTGATTGGCCAGAAGGTGTTGATTAATTTGCTCTGACAGTAGTGCAGTTGCAAATCACAGTTGTTTTCCAAGAGGCATTATTTTTAACCCACACCAAGGATAGGCAATTCTTAGGAGCTGAATATTAAGATCATCAAACACAAACTGATTTGTGCTGTAACTGTGTGTTTATGGTTCAGAGTTTGGACAGCGCTATTGTGGACTGTGGACGCAGTTCAGGCTGGGGGGATCTCAACGCAAACACGGTTAGCTGATTCCTTTTTTCCTTTTTGTCCATTTAAAGTGTGATCATGCTTCATGCCCCATCCATTCACATGCAAACCTCTACTGTGTGTGTGTGTGTGTATGTGTGTGTGTATATATATATATATATATGTGTGTATATATATATATATATATATATATAAAATATAAAATTTAAAATTTGATTATCTGTTTTGCTCATGTTTCTTGCTTTAGCAACTCCTAACTCGGTGTAAATCAAAATTCCCACGCAGATTTCTTTTAACAGCTATGCAGCCTCTTTCTTCACTGTAGGGCAATATGATCTAATATGCTTGTCACACATCACAGGAGTGGTATTGCTGTGAAAGGTACAAACCATATGTTTGTATCTTTTGAAAATGTCACCAACAATGCTGGTAAAAGCTTATACATGCTACGTTGTCTGTTTCACGCAGTGGATGATGCCACCTTATGGCCCAACAAGACAAACGCCTCTCTTACAAGTATGAAATCTTACGAATAAGGCAGTTCCTTTGTCACTTCCTGTTCTCTTCCTCGCTTGAAAATTTTAATTATTTTTTGTCCCCCCCCCCGAATAGGACAAAGCCATTGTGCGAGTGATTGACAGGTCGTGTCGTGGCAGGATGCCCTTCACGTCTCCTGCCTTGCGATCCCCGCTGCAGAGGACTCTCCCTCAGCAGGCGCCTGTCTGTCCGGTGATGCCTAGATCTCCACTACGCCCTCAAAGTCCATTCTCAATTAAACAGCATTACAACCAGGTGACTTCGGTTATCTCCAAGCGATGCGCTTATCTCGGTATATTGCTTAAATGAAAAATCTGGATCACAAATGTTTTGTGACTGAAAAGTTTCACTGTACCTTTTTAAATACATGTTTAATTTACATATTGTTTAAATCTACATATTACAGGTAATATTTAGTTTGATTAAATCGTGATGTGTAAAGCTAGCTTGCCAGCCTCCTCTTGCAAAAATTTTTTTTTAATGAAATGTGAGTTATGGTAGTTAAACTGAAGTAATAAATATTAGGACACGTTAATGTTGTAATATTTAAGTAATGCAAAATAATGGTCTAATGGGGGGGGGGGGGTGTTTAATAGCAAGCTAGTTGCCCATCTGGCCTCAAAATCTTAATTGTTGCAATCTGACTGGCACTCTGCACTCATGTGCCAGTTTCCAGCTGGAACACAGTTGCCCCTGTCTGTGATAGTAGGCAGATCTTGGAGGCATTTATTAATGAATCAGACTAGTCTGGCTAGTGTGTAATTTTACTTCTGTATTCTTATTTTTTTTTTTTTGCTCTTTTAGCCAGGCATTTATCTTTCACCCTCCACGTCACGCTTCCACTCTACCAAAATGATGCCGCTGCAGTTTGGACCAAACTCACCCCGGTCCGGCCCCTGCTTCAGCCCTTTACCCAGTCCCCTCCCTCAGAGATTCAGGTTAGCTGTCTGGGCAGGTTCTTGGTGTTTTTCCCTTTCTTTCAACATTTGGACAAAGTGAATGAAATATTTTTGCCTCTTGAATATTTAATACTACCATCACCTGAAGTGAAGGAGTGTGATCTTTGACATTTAGGTTCCCAGTCCTGGCGACCCAGCTCCATCCACAGCACAAGAGGTTGCTGAGTCAGCGTCCTCAAGGCTTTCGGAGGTAGGACTTTATTTTTAAACTTGACAGTAAAACTAAGATGGATACATTATGTTGGCATTAATAATAGTTGTTAGCAGATTAAATGTTGATCGCCACCTTCGCTGCAATATGAACAAATGTTATGTTGGTGTTGCCACCATAATTGTTTTGCTAGTGATGACCTTTATTTGTTTAAACAGAAAGCCAAAGCATTGGGATCATTATGCTGAGCTCATGTCAGCCAAAGAGAAAGAGTGGATCATTAAGTTGCAGATGATCCAGCTACAAAGTGAGAACCCACATCAAGATGATTATTACTACCAGGTACAGTGCTCCCACATGGTTATTTACAGTAATGATTAGTTCTATACACATTCTATTCACCGTTGCTCTGGGTCACATCTTTAGATTAAATAAAAATTAAAAAAAAAAACATTTATTGAATAGTTTAATGATGATAAATATTAACTAGTGGGCTTTGTGGGGTGTATTATTAGCAGTCTGATGTAAGATTTAAACCTTTGTCATGACCTGAGCATTAAAGCACAACTGGTTCTACTGACAGTGGTAGCTCAGTGGTTAAAGCGTTGGACTAATGATCGGAAGGTCGTGAGTTCAAATCCCAGCACTGCCAAGCCGCCACTGTTGGGCCCTTGAGCAAGGCCCTCAACTGCTCAGATGTATAAATGAAATAAATGTAAGTCGCTCTGGATAAGGGCGTCTGCCAAATGCCGTAAATGTAAATGACAGCCTTCTTTCCTGGACAACCTTCTTCCCTATTACTCATTCCTTCATTCATTTTTCCATCTGGCACAGTGACAACATGCTCAAAAGGGCAGTCCAAACTTTCCTATCTCTGGCCACATTGTTTTCTGAGATCCTCAAACATTCCCAAGCCAAATGTGATGTCTAATCTCTCCAGTGGGTCCTGCGTCTTCCCCAGGGTCCAATGTAGCCATGTCTGGAACAGCTCTATTGGGCAGTGGGCCAGTGGGCATCTACAGTGCCCGCCACTAATATTGGTATTCTTAGTAAATATGAGCAAAGAAGGCTGTGAAAAATTCTTTATTATTTAACCTTTTGATCTTTTGTTCAAAAAATTCACAAAAATACTCTGCTCTCATGGATATCAAACAATTGCAAATAAAACACAGGTTTATATTAAAAAAAAAAAATCTCTGTTAAGTATAAGTGTGCAACAATTATTGGCACCCTTTAAGTCAATACTTTGTGCTACCTCCCTTTGCCATGATAACAGCTCTGAGTCTTCTCCTATAATGCCCGATGAGGTTGGAGAATACATGGCAAGGGATCTGAGACCATTCACTGGTGGACTCTCCTCTTCAGTTCACCCTGCAGGTTTTCTATGGGGTTCAAGTCAGGGAACTGGGATGGCCATGGCAGGACCTTGATTTTCTGGTCAGTAAACCATTTTTGTGTTTATTTTGATGTATGTTTTGGATCATTGTCCTGCTGGAAGATCCAACCACGGCCCATTTGAAGCTTTCTGGCAGAGGCAGTCAGATTTTCGTTTAATATCTGTTGATATTTGATGGAGTCCATGATGCCATGTATCCTAACAAAATGTCCAGGTCCTCTGGCAGAAAAACAGCCCCAAAACATTAAAGAGCCACCACCATATTTAACCGTGGGCATGAGGTACTTTTCCATATGGCTACCTCTCTGTGTGCCAAAAACACCTCTGATGTTTATTGCCAAAAAGCTCTATTTTGGTTTCATCTGACCATGGAACCCAATCCCATTTGAAGTTCCAGTAGTGTCTGGCAAACTGAAGAAGCTTGAGTTTGTTTTTGGGTGAGAGTAGAGGCTTTTTTCTTGAAACCCTTCCAAAAAACTTGTGGTGATGTAGGTGACTTCGGATTGTAGTTTTGGAGACTTTCTGACCCTAAGACACAACTAACTTCTGCAGTTCTCCAGCTGTGATCCTTGGAGATGTTTTGGCCACTCGAACCATCCTCTTCACAGTGCGTTGAGACGATATAGACACGCGTCCAATTCCAGGTTGATTCATAACATTTCCAGTTGATTGGAACTTCTTAATTATTGCCCTGATGGTGGAAATGGGCATTTTCAATGCTTGTGCTATTTTCTTATAGCCACTTCCCAATTTGTGAAGCTCAACAACCTTTTGCCACACATCACAGCTATATTCCTTGGTCTTACCCATTATGTATGACTAAGAGAATTTGGCCTATGTGTTGCCTCATATTTATACCCCTGTGAAACAGGAAGTCATGGTTGAACAATTACCTGGGTGACTAGGAACAGGAGTACTAAACAAATGTAAAATATCAATGGGAATATACTTCAAATATATTTTTCTCATATGAATTCTGTTGCACAACTATATTTAACAAAGATTTTTTTTTTTTATTGGATAAACCTATTTGCAATTGTTTGATATCCTCTTCTTTTCCTTTCGGCTGTTCCCTTCAGGGGTCGCCACAGCGAATCATCTGCCTCCATCTAGCCCTATCCCCTGCATCCTCTTCTCTCAGACTGACTACCTTCATGTCCTCCTTCACTACATCCATAAACCTCCTCTTTGGTCTTCCTCTCGGCCTCCTGCCTGGCAGCTCTAACCTCAGCATCCTTTTACCGATATATTCACTCTCCCTCCTCTGAACATGTCCAAACCATCTCAACCTGGCCTCTCTAACTTTGTCTCCAAAACATCTCACATGTGCTGTCCCCCTGATGTACTCATTCCTGATCCTATCCATCCTCGTCACTCCCAAAGAGAACCTCAACATCTTCAGCTCTGCTACCTCTAACTCTTCCTCCTGTCTTTTCCTCAGTGCAACTGTCTCCAAACCATACAACATCGCTGGTCTCACTACTGTCCTGTACACCTTTCCTTTCATTCTTGCTGGTACTCTATCACACAACAGACCTGACACTTTTCTCCACCCATTCCAACCTGCCTGCACACGCTTCTTCACCTCTCAAATTGTTTGATATCCATGAAAGCAAAATGTATTTATTTTTATTTGATTTTTAAAAAAATAAAAGATCAAAAGGTTAAACAATAATGACGATTTTTCACAGCCTTCTTTGCTCATATTTACCAAGGGTGCCAATATTAGTGGAGGGCACTGTATATGAGTTGCCTAAACCTTAGTTGGCTTCTCAAAGCCAACTAAGGTAAGGTTTGGCAATTCAAATCAATAACCGGGAAGGTATGTCTACTGGGTTAAGGAGTTTCTTCAAGTGCGTTTTGCACCACTCAGTGATATCCCCAGTAGATGTCAATGCTTGCCAACACAGATTGCACAAGGTTTCACCTGCCCATCATGAGCTGCTGAACGGTTTGCCAGAAGGGCTGTCTTCCTGTTTATCCTAGGTGTTCTTGCCATAATGGCCACCAGGGACACAATTCAATTCAAACCCAAAATCACTGCATTCATGTGATACAAGGAAGGAGTACTTTTTGCAGATGAAAATTTAAATCTTTCACCAAAGCCTCTTCGAGACCTCCCAAGCAATCTCCTGCCCCATGTAATGATTGCAGGTCCTCACCAAGTGTCTAAAATGGTTCTTTCTTGAGCATCTGCCTTACCTTCTCCAACTGTTATTTCCAACGGCTTTCCTCTCCAAGACTCGCTGTGTCTGAGGCAAACCCTCTTGTTCACTGGAGGAAAAATATTAGCTATGGAGTTCCCATAGGTGAATGTGGCAAAAGCACCAGGCTGAGGGCCACAGAGTAGAAAAGAGTCCACGCCCGGGCTCTATCAGCAAGGTCTAACCCATTTGACCCACACTTGCAGGTGGTGAACCCACAAGATGGCTTCACTTATCCATTTCTGTCTGAACCTGACCGAGTCGTGTGGGTGGCCCCAGCCTGCAGACACAACCCCCAGGCCTGTACTGGTAACTCCAATTGGAGAACGGTACACTTGAATCTCCTTCTGCTTTGTCTGTGAGATCACTCTTTGTCTGACCTCTCATCAATGCGGTTCATCGACGGAAGTATTAAGCTTCTGGAGACACAGCCCTGAGGTTCACTAAAGTGCACAAGCTCCTCCACCACCAAATTTTTGATGCTGGAAAGTCCTACTGCTTTTGGATCATGACTTAATAATGAAGGGCAAGTGTGGGTCCTGGGACAAGACCAGTTCAAGAGAATTAGTGATTAAAACAATACTAGTGGGAAATGGTATTTTTCTCATGTTAAATTCTTATGGAGAAGACATTTTACGTTGGGAAAAATGTTTTGTTGAGGTAAAGTTACTTAGACGAAATGTGGTTAAAGGTGTGTGTGTGTGTGTGTGTGTGTGTGTGTGTGTGTGTGTAGGAGTACTATCGGAGACTGGAGAACAAATTGGCTGAGGAAGAAATGCTGGGTGACCGCTCCAAGAGGGAACCACCCAAACTCACTACACCATATGTCAACAAAACCGTATCGTACACTCCAGGTATGAACTTGTGTCCCATGGCTTCCTGCTCACTATTTAGCATGCTAACACAAGGAACAGAAAAGGTGAGGCTAAACTATAGATTTGTCACTACATAGTTTGCATGTGTTTCATGTTCTAGTGGTTCATATTGAGGGCTCGCTGGGTCAAGTTGCCGTTTCTACGTGTTACTCGCCACGTCGAGCCATCGATGCTGTCCATGGTCACACCATGGAGGTGAGGGAGACCTCGATGAAAATTCAAAATGGTTATATAATGATAATATTTATGAATTGCTTATTTGCTTTTTTCCCCCAACCTATTTACCAGGAACAGAAAGATATCAGACAACAGAAACTCGAGGTGCTGAACACCATTGAGAAGGTGAGGAGTCATTTTGTTGATCGTAATGGTGGGCTTGACCAAATATATAGCCTACTGTATAATTTCTACAAATCAGTGTTGCTTTTGTTTTTTTTAAATTCCCTGGTGTTTGTGTGGTAAACACTGTTGAATGGGAACTGAACACGGGTAGATGGTAAATTTCTAACATTAGACATTTGAGGACCATTGGATAATCTGTACTGGAAGATTGGCTCCGGAAGATACTATGGATCATTTGGATTTACTGCTTGAGCATTATGTCTGTTTCTCTAATTTAAGACTAATTTGTATTTGAGACAAGTGTAAAAATTCCCAAAATTAACTCCACTCGTGGAGGTCCACTGGCCACCAGAGATTCTCCAGGTCATGGTGTGGTGGTTGATTAGCTCAGCACTTTGTTTAGGTGTGTTCGTTCTTCAGGATGTGTACAGCAATTCTGCTCCTCCATCTGCCCTGCTCTCAGTGCTACATCATTTTGTTGGGGGTGGAGGAAGCCGAGAGAACGAAGGCTAGCGTTTCGGATGAGGAGGAGAGGCAGAGAAGGCTAAAGACCATTCAGAGAGGAGTGGAGCAAATCAGCAGCCAACTACGCAACCCAAACTCTTTGTAGGACACACATGCTTGGCTTGGATTCTTTACAATATTTTCTGTAATTTTTTGCATATTCTCATGCTTTATTTATTTATTTATTTTTTATAAAGGGAGTCTGCAGAAGAGTTTCTACCATGCCTCTTGGTTTCAAAAGGGAAAAAACTGCTGTCAAGGCTCCTCCCATTTCTATCCCATGATGCATCTTTGCAGGTTCTGAGCGCGATCACAACACACCTGCCGGCGCTGATGAGCCGAGATGTAGATGAGGTCCGAAGCTTTTGGCTTGTTATTTCTGTTCATTAGTGATAATAGTGGGCTTAGTGCTTTGATTTAATGTGCTTCTGCGATGACCAATTGTTGTAATTAGGGATGCATAAATACCAACAGTGCCATGCTCTTTTACTCGTACTTGTAAAATACAGTATGCTCTGATACCATACAAGTGTGTGCGTTGTCCTGCTAACGCACAGACGATGGTAAAAAAAAAAAAAAAAGGCCTTCAATCCAGATGTACAGTATTTCCTGATTAATAAACAAAGCAAACTGAAAACTGTACTATATGAAAATACCAAGAGGATGGACTACAGCATCTTCTAAACCTGATAAAGCATCTTTATGCCGTTTAAACAGTGGTTTTTAATTGGACGGAAAGGAGTAAAACAGCTGATGCCCCATCATGTTTTGTGTTAGCAATGTAAGGTCACCATGAGGGAACGGTAGGCCAATAGTGTAAGAAATAATTGAATTGAACTCCTCCTTCCATCAGGCTCTTCCTGTCCTCTACCCATCACTCCGAGCTGTGATCAGCACATTGACGTTCTCCCAGCTGGTCAGCATCCTCCGGGACTTCACCACAGCCTTACCTGACTCCAAAGACTCCCGCTTAACACTGGCCTGCCAAAATAAGGTTTGTACTTTTTTTTTCTCTTTTAATCCTTATTTCAGCAGGAATTCAGTCTGCTCTGGGGCTATGTGCTTCACAGTGTAGAAATGAGGGAAAAACTAAGGTTGTCTCTCAGTCTCCTCTTATGTAAAGTATCTGCCTGAGGAGTTGTTACTAAAGAAACCATAGTACCACGTATTGGCACGAGTGCATTAACATAACCTGCGATTTGAAGCTGTGCTACTGTCCGAGCTGCCGTGTGCAACTATATTAAAACTTTTGCACCAAAATGTTCCAATCATGTGTTTGTTTATTTTAGTTTGGTCTGTCACTGCTGTACGCATTGCTTTCACAAGGTGAGAGACTCCTGACCTCCGACGTTCCCATGGAGCCAAGCATTGGCGATTTCGAGACCTGGTAATGCAGTGGGAGGATTTCAGGATGGTGCATATATTTCAAATATGTCCTGTATACCCTTAAAAAATTTTTTTATAACCATTTGCCTTCCTCTCTGCTAGGACGGACACTGTTTTCAACGTGGCGCGGCAGCTATCCCGCTCGTCCCTCATCGAGCCGCTCTGCTTGCCCTCCAATCTGCTCACGCTGTTCTGTCGTTATTTGGACAAACGCACTGTCCAGCAGCTCAAGAACAACATGGAGTAAGTCCATTCCTGTGTTTTAAAATACCTCTTGGACCTTTTCATCAACATTTCCTTGGTAGGAACATTTCCACACGTCAAGTGCCGTTTGGGAAGTTTCTCGGCTCACACGATAACAGTTTGATCCTTCATCTAATGCACATCGCTGTACACTTACCCAGAAACCATCACTTAAATCTAGTGCAAGGTTGGATAGAAAGACACCTTCCTGGTTTCTCTTTAAAACATCTTGATAATATGCAGATATGGAAATACCTACGTTTTTTGTTTTAATATTGTAAAATTCTATTTTTTTTTTTTTTTTTTTCAGGTCTTCAACTGGCTATCTGGCTGTAGGTTCCTGAGAGGAAATGTCCTTTTCTTTTTTTTTTTTTTTTTTCCTTTCTTTTTTTTTTAAGCCCCTCTGTAGAGAAACTCCTCACTTTCCTTGTCGGCTCCTTCTGCTACCAGCAGATGGTGATCCTCCACTTACCCAAAAATTCTCTGACCTTAAACCACACATTAAACCCAGACTTGTATAAATGTCCATGGGGAAAGAAAAAAAAATTCAGCTCTTTGAGTGAAAAATATCAGGACTGATTTAAGTTTCACAAACGGGCTCTTTGGGTTCTTTCTTAAAAGAGAAAAAATGCAACGAGCCGTTTTTCTTTAATTTAGGAGATATTCATTTTTGTCAAATTCATGTCATGTACGTTTCCAGCACTGTGCAAATAATTTTATTTATTGTATCTTTATTTAATCACTTAAGTGATATTTAAGCACTCTTGAACAGCATGTATAAAATGCAAAAAAATGAATAAATGCAATTCTAAAAATATACTACTTCTAAAACTGAGTTTTTATTTGTAATGTCTGGGGATTTTTTTTCTTGATGGTGTTCAAATCCATTTGTTATTGAGATGCATTAAAATGGGCTAATTGCTGAGGTACATTGGCAAAAAATGAGAGGGGTGTGTATGTACCTGCTTAGTCCTCAGACCTATGGCTCTGTCTTCTATGTTTCACACTTCAGTGACTTGTGTGTTTTGGTTTTTCAACTCATAAGTCAGGTATGTTATCGTGAATTTCTATTTAGCTCTGCTTATGTTGGTTGCTCCCATGTGCGGTTAGCAATGAGCTCTGTGTGGAGGTTTGTTTAAACATCTTATGGTGTTTAAACCGGATCTTTAATAGTGTGTGAGGGTGGCCAACCTAAATCACCTCTCCCATTCTGAGAGTTTGGTCTTTTGGTCCTGTTGAGTCACTGGTGTATCGTGTTATGATGGATCCAAGAGCAGGTGTTGAATGAGTAAAAGGTTTTTATTTATTTATTTTTTGATTGGTTAGATGTCTGCATTTTCGACTTATAGTTCAACAAATCTTCAGCTTGTTGATCTGACTTTGGGAGTCAGAGAGAGACTGAGACAGGCCTCTGGTTGCAGTCTAAACATTTACGTCATGCTAAAACTCCTCCGAGACTCCCTATGGCCTCCATACGAACGTCTGGCTTTCTGGTTTGGGCTTCACATTCCTGGGAGTTCTGCTGGGGTAAATGTAAAGTGATTGGAAATGTAAGAACCTCCATGTTCCTCCATTCCCACATTAAACTAGCATTTAACATTCATCGTTGTACAGCATCACACGGCATCCACCTTGTAGTAGAATTCAGGATTTTGTATTTGTGCCATAAAATCATTGCATGTGACGAAGCCATTGAAAAGCAGCTACTGCCATGTTGATCAGCTAATCCTGACTGCTAGCCATTCATTCATTGTCAGTAAGCTGCTTTATCCTAGTCCTATCCTGGGAGCACTGGTGCAAGTTGGGAATACGCAGTGGATAGAATGATCTGGCATCCTGTCCAGAGTCTATTCTGACCTCACCCAATGTTCCTGGGTTTTAGGCTCTGACAGATCTTGAGAACCAAAAGCACTATATACAAAGAACTAGCATTTTAGTGTTTTGGACATGTTATATGAGCACCACCTGAACTTTTCAGGTGGATGGAGTTGTAGCTTGATGCCCAGCAGTTTACCATTAACCAACGAACTAACAAACAGTCATATGGCCATCACCGTTCTGTTCCATTCCTTCATTCGTCTTGGGCTTTTACACCCCCAATTCCAAAAAAGTTGGGACACTGTGTAATGTAAATAAAAACGGAATGCAATGATTTACAAATCTCATAAACCCATATTTTATTCACAATAGAACATGGAGAACATATCAAATGATTAAACTGAGGAAATGTACCATTTTAAAGGGAAAAAATAAGGTCATTTTAAAATTTGATGGATACATGTCTCAAAAAAGGTGGGACAGGGCCATGTTTCCAAATGTGCAAGCTCCCCATTCCATAGGGACTAATGCACCCCCATACCACCAGAGATGCAGGCTTTTGAACTGAGCATTGATAAAAAGCTGGATGGTCCCGCTCCTCTTTAGTCCTCTTTATTCCAGAGGATACGGCATCCATGGTTTCCAAAAAGAATTTCAAATTTCGATTCATCTGACCACAGAACAGTTTTAACTGAGCTTTGGCCCAGAGAAGACGGCGGCGTTTCAGGATCATGTTCACATATGGCTGCTTCTTTGCATGATAGAGCTTTAACCAGCATTTGTGGATGGCACGGTGAACTATGTTCAGACAATGAGTTCTGGAGGTGTTTCTGAGCCCATGCAGTGATTTCCACTACAGAATCATGCCTGTTTTTAATCCAGTGCCACCTGAAGATCACAGGCACGCAATATTGATTTTTACCCTTGTCCCTTGTGCACAGAGATTTCTCCAGATTCTCGGAATCTTTTGATGATTATATGCACTGTAGATGAGGAGATATTAAAGTCTTCGCAATTTTACGTTGAACATTATCCTGAAATTGTTCCACAATTTGTGGACGCAGTTTTTCGCAGATTGGTGAGCCTCTGTCCATCTTTACTTCTGAGAGACTCTGCCTCTTTAAGATACTCTTTTTATACCCAATCATGTTACTGATCTGTTGCTAATTAACCTCCAACTGCTTCTTTTTAGTAACACTTACTTTTCCAGCCTTTTGTTGTTCCCGTCCGAATTTTTTTTTTTAGACGTGCAAATCGATTTGAGATTTGCAAATCGTTGCATTCTGTTTTTATTTACATTTTACACGGCGTCCCAACTTTTTTGGAATTGGGGTTGTACAATTTGCCGTGTGTGTGTGTACTTCTCCGGATGGTATGTATAGACTGTACACTTGGCAGACAGAACCAATATTGTCCCCTTGTCTCCCGTGATGAGTAAAGATACTGGAATGGACTCCGAGGACGAGTTATGTAGGGAATGTTTGAATAGAAGGGGGCTGTGAGTTTGGTGTTCATACACTAAAGGAAAACTGAAGTCCCTGTTTTAAGAATAAATGCCTAATGCTACTTTACATCATCCAGTCATATAGAGCAGATGTATACCGTACATAGACATTCAACACGCATAATATCACTACTAATGTTTTATGTTTGGAAGAAACTATCATCTTTACCTGTACCTCATAAATATTTGTTTGTAGCCTTAACATCAATCGCTTCATTAGATTTTATGAGCTAATTCCAAAATGGGAAAGTCTTCATGACCGAGGAGTTTACGCTTTGTGGTTTCTCAGTAACATGACAAGCTGTGCTTTTGTCTTATTAATGTCAAGAGAGAGGAAAAAATAAAGAGAAGCTGGATGAAGCAAACTCTGTTCAGCTTGTGGGTGAAATAAATAAATAAAAAAAGTAGTAACTTAGGAATTCTTGCAGTAGGATGAAAAGGTACTTTCTTGTAATGTCCTGATGATATTAGCAGGTGGTACATGTCCCTGGTTCTTTTTTTTTTTTTTTTTGTCTCAAATTAAAATGACTGAAATGCCTAGCCATACCTTTTGTAACTGCAAATCAAGATTATAATGTATAATTGGTGAAAATACTTGGCAGCAAACGCATGCTAGCATCTTAGCATGATTTTCAGAAGAGCTGTGTTTGCAGGGGCCGAGCGAAGGGAAAGAGAGGAGGATGTTCACATGGTGGTGAAGAAGAAGAAGAACAAATGAAGAATAAAGAAGTGAAGTCTCTTGTCTTTCTTCTTTCTTTCTGCTAACAATGGAAACCAATGCAGGCAGGCGTAACTGTTGGTAAAAATCTAGTTAGCTTGTGGTGAAAATGCTAACTCTGTTCAAATAAATTACTTTTTTTTAAAAAGAGGAACAAAGAAAAAGAAAGAAACATGCTAGCTGAGCTTAGCTGGTGATGACACAAAAAACAAACAAAAAAAAAACCTGACCAAAAAGTTTACTGGTGGTATAAAGATGCTAGCTGAAAATGTGAGCTTAAAATATGGGATTTAGCTGCTAGTTTTATTTCTCCCTCAGCTTGAGGCTCTTCTGTAGCATCTTTGTGTTCTCAGCCCAATTTTCAGCACGCTACACAGAGCGCTAAGCTAACATCCTGTCAACCATGTGTAGGGCCCATGAACTTCCATCGCTCAGTAGTTATCAACATGTTCACTGCTCTTCTCTCGAAGTTGGTTTTGCGCAGTTAGCATAGCAGGCCTTCAGCTTTTGCTAGCACCTCCATTACTCCTCAATTACAATTACTCCACCATTAAAACGACCAAATTGAATGATTATTCCTCATAAGCAGGAGCTATCTACTCATTCAAGGTCTCAATATGTTGATCGCGACAAACTAATTTCATCAGAGTAAATATTGTCCATTTTTTAAATTTTTAAATTGCAGAATCTTGTGGTTTCTGTGATTCTAAAATAATAAAAATACAACAAATGTGTGGGAAACTGCTTGTTTGTTTTACACGTTACATGCTAGGTTTCTCTACTAGCTAACAATTCTCTGATTAGATTAGCAAAGCAAGCTAACTGTACATGGTTACGTAAACTCACCAGAGACTCCAACGCTCTCTAGATCCCTGCTACTTCCTTCCTAGCTTGATTTTTTTTTTTCCTAATGTCTTCATAATACACATTATTTAGTGGTTGTATATGACAGGATTTATATGAAACCACAGTATTCTTGCATTGTAATTCTTGCATTGTTCCTGAAGGGGTCGACTCTTTAAGGTGCACTCTGAGAGTCGATTCACATGGATGAGCCGTTTTGAGAGTCATTCGGGAGTCGAATCAGTCGACTGAGTCATATTGAATCTGAATCACTGAAAACATCCAGAAATTCAAAATCACCATTAAGTCTGCACGTGCAAACATTTTTCTTACTCTCAAAACACAGTCAGTTTAGTGACCAGCTATAACTGGAGACTGACTTTAAAGACTCCTGACCTGATTATTTTTCTTTGCTGTGCTTGGCATTTTACCGGATTCTCAACGTGTCGACGTTTGCATAAAAAAAAAAAAAAGTTACTGTCAGTGTGGGAGGTCTGCATGCATGATAAATGTTCACATACACAAGATGTCTGTTTTTTGGCCCACAGGTGTGTGTGAACACCCAAGCTGACGTTTCAATTCAGTTTTGAGTTTATCATCATGAAATGACCAGAGTGTCCCGACTACCTGAGAATAAGCTAGCTGGACTTTAATTGTTTGTCTGAAAATATTTCACACTAAATGAAGTTAATTCTACAGTCAACTGCACAAGACTAAGCTGAAAAATCCATCCATCCATACCACTTACAGGATTGCGGGGAGCCTGGAGCCTATCCCAGGGAACTCAGGGAACGAGGCTGGGGACAGTCTAGATAGGGTGCCGACCCATTGCAGGGCGCAATCACACACAACATGGACAATTTGGAAATGCCAGTCAGCCTACAACGCATGTCTTTGGACTGCCGGAGGAAACGGGAGTACCCTGAGGAAACCCCTGAAGCATGAGGAGAACACGCAAACTCGGCGCACACACAGGGCGGAGGCGGGATTTGAACCCCCAACCCCAGAGGTGCAAGGCAAACGTGCTAACCACTAATCCCAGTCCACTTTAATCTTTAAAAAAAAAAGCTTTAAAGCAAAAAACAAACTTGCACTGTGGCAGAGTGAATTCCGTCGTGACCAGTGGTGTGTGATTGAACGCTTTTAGAGTGGCAGGTTGCACATCAGCTAGTTTAGAGTCAGATCAGTGGCGCACGCTCCATTTGGATACTACTGAGGAGTTGAACATGGTGGAAAAACCTCCCAGACCCTGCATCCTTCATCCAGCATTAATCTGTAAGGAGTTTCTTCACTCTCAGTTTCAGAATCAACAAATGCACTGAAATTCACTCAAGCGCATTTTAATAATTGGTACAAATCATATGTATTGGTACAAATCATATGTATTGGTACAAATCATATGTATATCATCCTCAGGTTTATTATTTTGCACATTTATTGCACTGATTTATTTACTTTCTCACTAACAGGGGCTGACTAGGAAAAAGGAGTGGTCGCGTAACCCCTACTGGTTCATTATAACACGATCTGTGATATCCTGCATAAATCCAGTCATGTGACAGGCCTCAGGGGTCAAAGGGCAGGATGTGGAATGTCAGTCCTGGGTGAGACATCTTAGGTCACCCGTTCGAGTGAGTTCATGGAAAACCCTGCCTAAAAACAGAGAGGAAACTCTGTCTAAATCCATACGTCCATTACATAGCGTTTACTATGTGCAGTAAATCCATGCATTCGCTTTTCCTCTGTGGTATTTCACGTGATTTCGAAGTCCTGAACAAATGCGAATAAAAACACATATTGATCGATTGATATCATAACATATTGGTCATTTTTATTTAAGATCTACTTCAGGCAGCTCGTCCACTTCATTACTGACCCTCTATAGACTGCTGTGTGTTTGCGCTGTGTGTTTAACAAAGCTATTAGTGTGTGAGTGATGTATGCTGGTGTTGACCTAGTGTCTGTCTGCGAGGTGGCTTTTCAAAGACTGCACCCAGTGTCTGGCTTTGCTTTCATTTATCTTTGCTTTTTTCCCTTATGTATCTCTGGAGCATGCCTTACAGATATACAGAAAAGAAAAGAAAAAATGAAGACTAATAATAATAATAATAATAATAATAATAATACGAGTGTCTTATGGCTTTACCTTCAAGCGCTGACACTGGAGACTCCTTCCTTAAATGTCTCTTTACAGGAAAGTACACAATATCAACAATTACACTTCTTTTTAAAAAAAATCCAAACCTTCGGACCAATCAGAATCCAGAATTCATCTGCGCTCTGTGTGTGTGTGTTTGTGTGTGTGTGTGTGTAATGGTAAAAAGAGGAGAGGAGGAGTTAATGAAAGTGAACAGGATCAGTTATAAAGGTGTGGAGGAGCTTGAGCATCCTTTGTCACTCCGTCTCTCTCTCTCTCTCACTTTCAGGATGCCGGGACGAGCGCTTCTCCGGACGGCGCTGCTGCTTTGGTTGGCTCAGCCTACGCTTCAGGGTGGAACAGGTAGGTAAAATCACACTCACACACACACACACACACACTCAGTATGAGTGCACAGTGTTATTCTGTTATTCTTCTTGACATTCAAAGAAACATGGTTAATACACATCTATAATAATCTCCTAATATATCTAATATATAATAATAATCTATAATAAAACTTCCTATTGAAGTCTTAGCTTCAATGCTGATCTTTATCTCTTTATGTCTCAGAAACTACTTTTCTCTTTGGTCCAATGATCAAGTTATCGTGTCAGATCAGAATCGACGGAAGGAATTTGACTTTAACTTTATGTAAAGAGTTTGTTTATTTTAGAAAACAATAAGCAAAATTCCAGATTTTATATTAGGGATGTAACTAAATATACATTACGTGATATACATTATTTGGATTGAACAGATTTTTTTGGATTTTCCCAACAAATTGGTCCATGTCACAGGACAACTACCAACCTTGTTGGGACAAGACTACCTCCGAGACAACCTCCACATGTTATTGAACTATGTAACTCACTCGGAGTAAATCATATCCACCCTCCTCTGCATACATGAGCACACAAACACAAAGACAGAGTACCGTACAGCCAGTTTTGCTCTCTTGACTCCTGGCCATGGATGGCTGTGGCATCATTGGGATTCAAACTAGCGATCTCGCAATGACAGCGTCAACCTTTTTCAGTTGCGCCACTCAGGTGACCACCGCTTGAGATCCTGCAGGGGGCTGCACAAAAAAGCCACGCAATTGAGGTTTTTATGTTCATAAGGAGCTTGAAAGGCTTGATTATGAAGCTGGCAGGTAGGATTTCCAGATTACAGCAACATTCCCACCCTACAATGCTACAAATTTTTTAAAAAAATATATAAAACCCTACAAAAAGACTTCAGGCTTCGGATAAGGGAGATGTATTTTACTGCATTTCTTTCTCAGTATTTGCATGGGAAACAAGTTAACAGTGGTGCACACGCATTTCTGGAGTTTAATAAAGCTACATTCTGTAAATTCCTATTTGTTTAAATTTGAGAATGGAAATGACTTCTCTTTCCAGTAGCCCTGTTTTTCTTTTTCTTTTTGTCTTTCAATGTTAATTTCATTTGTCTTGAAATTAATGTCTTGATCTAATAAAATACATTTGATTATATTTAGATTCGATGGAAATTTAGACAGACGAACCATTGCCTGATGTTTACCCAGGATTTTAAAATTTTGCATTTGAATTTCTAATTTAAAGTCCATTATTTTTAGGCTTACTTTGTCTCAGAAACAACTGTTAGGGCCTAATAATTCAAATATCATTCAGAATAGGCCCGAATTCATTTCCCTTATAATACTGCTTATATCTCAGGGCTTTGCATCCAGAAATGTCAGCTTATTGTTTTAAGCCAACACTGAACATTGAAATTTTTATAGACCGAATCAGTGATAAAGATTTACTCAAGTTAAAGTCAGTCTAATGTTTATGCCTCAGGGCTTTACTAAAACAACTTTAAGATCTAGAGAAATATGCTAGATTACATTTAGATTAGATTGAAATACTAGTTATGTTTCAGGATTTCTACATTTTGCCTTTGAATCTGTCATTTTAAAGTTCTTCAAGGTAAATTAATCCATTTTAGAAACACACTTGGTTGCAATAATTTAAATACCAGATTATTCTGGATTAGACATTTTCCCCCGTCTGCATCTCAGGACTTTGCTTATACTTCTAAAATTTAATGGCGGTTTGTGAAACAAGCCCTTCTTCCATGTCTTTCTTTACTGAAGGCTTCCCAGTGCCGGTCCAAATTTGACATCCAGCTGTGAGAATGAGGTTTTATTGCTTGTACACAGTCCCTCCATTGATGCAGCTTTCCTCCGCTGTCTCACTCAAATCTGTCACTGCCTTTGTGGTAGTGAAAGTCCAGGACTGGACGGAAAGGCGGCTCCATGTGCCTCTTGTTATATCTTTTTTTATTATTTTTTTTACTGACAGCAATTAAACTGTGATTGCATATAGTGTCCTCGACAGCAGTGGAATAAACACAGGCCTGTTTTTTTAATGGTCTGCTGTTGTAGCAGTAATTCCATTACGAGAAGTCTATTTTAGTTTTTGCTTTGACATGGAATTCTGTGTATTGTTCAGTTATTTCCTTCAGGTTCCTGGGATGCTCTATTTCCTATTTACACTTATTCACAGTCCGATGTTTTATCACAGTACTGATAAATATCTGTTTTATTTCAGGGTACAAACCTCAAAATGGTGGTTTGGGCCAAATGTTAAAGCCATCCAAAGGTAACATCAAAGTTTAAAATCAAAACGATGTAAAACATGAATAAAATTTTATAATGAACATTTATTTTAAAATCGTTTCTTGTTTTAGGATATGGTCCCGGTCCACAGAATGCCAACGCTTACCAACCCAACACTAAAGCACAAGGTGAGAAATAAAACACACCCATTTTCATTTCATGAATAGGCATCATCTAATCTTCTCCTCTTATCACACTATTTCCTCCAGCTTTTATTACATTTTAAGATTAAGTGAAAATATTGCTAGCTAGAAAGTTCTACATGCTGCATATCAGGTTGGGTTAAATTAGCTAGCTAAATCTAACCATGGCAACAGCTTCAAATAAAACTATGACTGTTAATCAAAACAGTAAAGAAAAAAAAGTTTTAGCTTACAATTGTAAATGTATTTCTTACTCCTTATAGCTGTTCTGTTCACTCGAGTGAGATATTGCTGTGGTGTCAGAAAAATATTCTAAACAGAATTTGCTTTTATAAAAAGGCAAATATTTATTCATTTGAGCTCATATAACTTGTATATCATTATTGCTCTTATTGGTGTTAAACCAATTTTTTTTTATTAAACTCTATTATTAAAATTTCTTATTTTTGGCAAGTGATTTATTTATTTATATATTTCACTTTAGTTTATGGAATTTCTGATGTTCAATATTTATTTAATTATGTTCATTTTTGTTTGGATATGTAACCTACATGAACCAGTGAAATATATGTAAATGTTTAGGAAAAAGCTTTTTGAAATACTTAAATAATTTATAAGTTCATTCTAGGTATAGTTCTTAAACAATAATTAATATTAAAATGTAATAAATAAATAAATAAATAAATAAATAAATAAATAAATAAATAAATAAAATTTAATTAATAAAATAAAAATAGATTTAATAACAGAAAAATATATGTAAAATATAATAAGCATGTTTGTTTTTCTCTTCATCAGGTTATGGACCTGCAGCTCCTCAGCCCAATGGAAATGGAGCCAAAGGTATATTTAAGTTAATACTGATGAGTTTGTGCAATGTATATAGAAGTTCCTTAAAGTTCTCTTAAAATGTTTTTTAAAGGTTATAATGCTGCACAGGCTGCCGGAAAACCCAGTGGTAATTTTTTTTAATAAAATTGTATTTATCTTGATTAATTCAATTCAGTTTCAGTTCACTTTTATTTGTATAGCAATTTCAACAATATGCATTGTCAGAAAGCAGTTTTAGAGTAAACTGTAATAATAATATATGCTATAAGATATGATTTATAAAAAATGTTTTCAATTAATTTGATTGAAGATAGATAAACTTTCTGAAAGTGTATGGCTTTTGTGAGTTTGTGTCAAGGAGGTTTTAAATAATGAAATAATTGTATGTAACAGGTCCATATAAAGGGTACGGTGCTCTACCTGCTACTTTCGGAAATGGAAATGGAGCCAAACCCAATGGTGAATATAAACATGTCAGAATACACAATACAGCACTAATTATTTTATTTTTATTTTATTTTCAACAGAGAAATTAATTTTAAAATAGATTTAGAGGAATTTAGAGATAATTTATTATAAAAGTTTCTATAGTTATGTAGTGTCTGTAGATCTATGTGATATGTATGCTTTATGAACATGAGTAAAATGAGTACTTTATAACATATTAGCTATTAATTTTAGACACTATTAAGTTATACTTAGTTAGAAGTTAGATTGGGCAATTATGAAATAAAAGGTATTGTGTGAATCAGCTATAGGGGAAAAAAAGGTAAATTTATGCAATTAGATAATGGGTTTGATATTAGAATTGGACTTTTAGAGTTTATGCTAAATTTACTGGCTTTGTACAAAATCCTTCCTCGTGAATATTTTATTAACAAGTGTAGTAGGAGAATGTTTTGTAAGAACCTATGTAGTATGAAATGTAGCCAAAATTCCCATTATAATTCATAAAACATTTGATATACCAAGATACATAAGATTATACTTGTTCTTTTTATACTGCTTTTGTTAATAGGGTCTTAAAATGGTTTGTTAGGTGAAACAAACTAATAGAGTCAAGAACAAAAGTATAATTTTCTAATATATAATGCTTGATGTGATTGGATGTTAAGTTGGATGTTAATGTGAATAGTTGGACTTTGCTTAACTTTATGAGAAGTAATCGACTAGCTTTTTGTTAATGTACAATATACAGTTTGTGCGTCTGAGCTACTAAATAACGAAATAATGTTGTTTCTTAGGTCCTTATAAAGGGTACGGTGCTATACCTGTTTCTCTCGGAAATGGACACGGAGCCAAAACTAATGGTGAATTATTAGATTTTTTTGATGTTGGAATTTAAAACTGCCTGGAATAAAGATGTAATTTCAGTAACAATTTCTACATAAAGTGAACACGATGCTACATGGCTGTTACATTTTAGTATAGCTTACATGTCAGGTAGTTACATGTATGGAAATGTAATTCATATATATATATATATATATATATATATATTTTTTTTTTTTTCATAATTTACAGGCTATGGAAATAAAGGCAAACCCATTGGTAAATTTTGTACATTAGATTCATAATTATACAATATTTTATACACTTTTGTCAGAAATGTAACATTTTGCATATCTTGTGTGTTTTGTTGTACTGAGATATATTCTGTAGTGTAAAGTCATAGTTTCATATTCAGCGTATTATAAAATGCACTATTGTTAGTGTACAGTATTTACGGTAGCCATGTTCCAGTTATAGTGAACAAATAGAAGCTCATAATTAGGCAAATAAGGAGGTTATGATATTTGCACTTTAATAGTTTATTGTTAGACATTGCTAAATATGCTTTAGAATTTTCCACTCCTGGCAAAGAGATTAAGATCAGGATACATTTATTGACTTATTATTATTATTATTATTATTATTATTATTATTATTATTACTATAAATATCTTCAAAAGCAGTACATCCAGAACAAAAGCGTTAAACATCCATTATGCATTAAAAATCAAATTAATACAGTGCAAATATAATGATATGACCTTTAAAATGCTTTTAAAATTGGCTGACCCTCAAGAGTTAAAAAATGCCAGTTGGAAAGTGGCTTCATTAACACATTATTAAGGAATTATATGTAAGGAAACTGAATTTCTATTTTCAGGTTTTGGTGCATTTCCAGCTGCAGCTAAAGGAAATGGAGGTAAACTATATATAAATATATATCTATATGAAATGTCTACGGAGATTGAATAAAATCTAAAATTTATTTTAGCTAACTAAATTTAGTTCATCTTTTTATTTCTTTATTTTTTGTTTGTAATTTATTGTACAGGTTACGGACCTGCACCTGTAGCTTCTAAAGGACGGGGACCCAAACCCAATGGTAAATTACAATTGTATTTATTCAACATATGTTCAATTTTCATATTTACAGTGGTGCTTCAAAAATATAGAATTTTCTATATATCTGCATAAGTATGACCTAAAACATCATCAGATTTTCACACAAGTCCTAAAAGTAGACAAAGAGAACCCAATGAAACAAATAAGACAAAAATCTTATACTTGGTCATTTATTTACTGAGGAAAATGATCCAATATTACATCTGTGAGTGGCCAAAGTATATGAACCTCTAAGATTAGCAGTTCATTTGAAGGTGAAATTAGAGTCAGGTGTTTTCAATCAATGGGATGACAATCAGGTGCGAGTGAGCGCCCTGTTTTATTTAAAAAAAACAGGGATCTATCAAAGTCTGAGCTTCACAACACACGTTTGTGGAAGTGTATCATGGCATGAACAAAGGATATTTCTGAGGACCTCAGAAAAAAAGTTGTTGTTGCTCATCAGCATGGAAAAGGTTACAAAACCATCTCTAAAGAGTTTGGACTCCACCAATCCACAATCAGACAGACTGTGTACAAATGGAGGAAATTCAAGACCATTGTTACCCTCCCCAGGAGTGGAGACCAACAAAGATCAAGACATGACCAAGAGCAAGACATGGACGTAATAGTCCACGAGGTCACAAAGGAACCCAGGGTAGCTTCTAAGCAACTAAAGGCCTCTCTCACATTGTCTAATGGTAATGTTCCTGAGTCCACCATCAGGAGAACACTGTACAACAATGGTGTGCATGGCAGGGTTGCAAGGAGAAAGCCACTGCTCTCCAAAAAGAACATTGTTCCCCTTCTGCAGTTTGCTAAAGATCACGTGGACAAGCCAGAAGGCTATTGGAAAAATCTGTGAAACATGGTGGTGGTAATACATGGTTTGGGCCTGCGTTTGCTGCATGTGGACCTGGACGGTTTAATCATTGATCGAAAATGAATTCTGAAGTATACCAGCAAATTCTAAAGGAAAATGTCAGGACATCTATCCGTGAACTGAATCTCAAGAGAAAGTGGGTCATGCAGCGAGACAACGACCCTAAGCACACAAGTCCTTCTACCAAAAAATGGTTAAAGAAGAATAGAGTTAATGATTTGGAATGGCCAAGTCAAAGTCCTGACTTTAATCCAATAGAAATCTTGTGGAAGGACCTGAAGCAAGCAGTTCATGTGAGGAAACCCACCAACATCCCAGAGTTGAAGCTGTTCTGTACTGAGGAACGGGCTAAAATCCCTCCAAGCCGATGTGCAGGACTGATCGACAGTTACCGGAAACGTTTGGTTGCAGTTATTGCTGCACAAGGGGGTCACACCAGATACTGAAAGCAAAGGTTCACATACTTTTGCCACTCACAGATATGTAATATTGGATCATTTTCCTCAATAAATAAATGACCAAGTATAATATTTTTGTCACATTTGTTTAATTGGGTTCTCTTTATCTACTTTTGTGAAAATCTGATGATGTTTTAGGTCATATGCAGATATATGGAAAATTTTAAAGGGTTCACCAACCTTCAAGCACCACTGTATATTCAAAACACATTCAAAATTCAAAAAATAAAACACAATTTTAAAAAACGTAATGAAATATGTAGTTCTTATATATGTGATACTCATACATTTTATTTTGTTTATTCCCACCAGGCTATGGAGCTTCACCTTTTACATCCAATGGCCAGCAAGCCAAGCCAAACCCAATTGGTACCACCGTCCCATTTACATTATATTACATTACCTCATATTAGATTATATTACATTAAATTAAATTACAATATACACAGATCAGCCATAACATTAAACCACTGACAGGTGAAATGAATAACATTGATTATCTCGTTACAATGCGCACCTGTCAAGGGGTGGGATATATTAGGCAGCAAGTGGATCTGAGCGACTTTGACAAGTGCCAAATTGTGATGGCTAGACAACTGGGTCAGAGCATCTCCAAAACGGCAGGTCTTGTGGGGTGTTCCTGGTATGCAGTGGTTAGTACCTACCAAAAGTGGTCCAAGGAAGGACACTAATGCACATGGGGAGTGAAGGCTAGCCCGTCTGGTCCGATCCCACAGAAGAGCTACTGTAGCACAAATTGCTGAAAAAGTTTGTGCTGGCTATAATAGAAAGGAGTCAGAACACACAGTGTATCACAGCTTGCTGCGTATGGGGCTGCGTAGCCACAGACCGGTCAGAGTGCTCATGCTGACCCCTGTCCACCAATCAAAGCGCCTACAATGGGCACATGACCATCAGAACTGGACCATGGAGCAGTGGAAGAAGGTGGCCTGGTCCGATGAATCATGTTTTCTTTTACATCATGTGGACAGCGCGTGCACGTCGCTTACCTGGGGAAGAGATGGCACCAGGATGCACTATGGGAAGAAGGCAAGCCGGCGAAGGCAGTGTGATGCTCTGGGCAATGTTCTGCTGGGAAACCTTGGGTCCTGGCAGTCATGTGGATGTTACTTTGACATGTACCACCTACCCAAACATTGTTGCAGACCAAGTACACCCCTTCATGGCAACAGTATTCCCCAATGGCAGTGGCCTCTTTCAGCAGGATAATGCGCCCTGCCACACTGCAAAAATTGTTCAGGAATGGTTTGAGGAACATGACAAAGAGTTCAAGGTGTTGACCTGGCCTCCAAATTCCCCAGATCTCAATCCGATCGAGCATCTGTGGGTTGTGCTGGACAAACAAATCCGATCCATGGAGGCCCCACCTCGCAACTTACAGGACTTAATGGATCTGCTGCTAACGTCTTGGTGCCAGATACCACAGCACAGGTTCAGAGGTCTTGTGGAGTCCATGTCTCATCGGGTCAGAGCTGTTTTGGCAGTACAATGGGGACTTACACAATATTAGTAAGGTGGTTTTAATGTTATGGCTGATCGGTGTATTACAATTATAAAAATTACATTATATTACAATTCATTACATTTAACACTGAGCCCATTTAAAGTCCTGAAGCTTTCAACTCACATTTCAGAACCTTGATGAGTTACTACTGCCATATGCCATATCTTGAAGAAGTTTATGTTTGAATTTTTTCATCTTTATACTTTATACAACAGGAGGTTATGGGTCCAAGCCAAATAAACCTGGATATGGAGCACAACCTTTGTATGGTATGATGGGTATTTTTTATATGTTTTTATTAGATTAAATATATAGTTATTATAAGCATTTCCTTGGATGACTATTTTTATATCTTTTTTTTTTTAGGTGGATTTGGAGCAGGATTGAGAATGGCACCACAAATGGCCTACAAAGGAAGAGGAGGTGAGCAAATTAGCTCATTTATACCTTTGACAAAAACTGATTAATTGGCGTTAATTAAATACAGATTTTTTTAGCAGGCTATGGGAAAGGCAATGGATTTGGCCAGGCAGATTCTTCATTCGCAGGTCAGCTTAATTCCTGTGTGTATTAAAAAAATATATGGAGTGTAATGCTAAATCATGGTATAGATTTATGAGCTATCACGTTTTCCCTGTGCCAACTTATATTTATATAGATATAAATGTTTATTTTAATAATTGTGTGTCCAGGCTATAGAAATGGACCGGCTGCTTATCCCCAAACTGGAGCCAGCCTCGGTATTCATAATTTTACCTTTCTGAAATATAAATACATGCTGTAGAATGTCCTGAAACTTATTATAATTATTTTCTCTTATAGGTGGAGGATACCCGAATGGAGCAAAAGCCGCCAAACCTGGTAATGACTTTCACTTGTAATCTAATATCTAAAATGTATAATAAACAGCGTGCCAGTTCCAGCACATGATAAATGATATTTTCCAGGTTATGGTGGTGGACCTTTGGCGCAGAGTGGAGGAGCAGCCAAGCCCAATGGTACAAAAGTTTTTTTTAGTAGTATATAAAGTTTAGACAATTACTTAGTAACTAGAAGACAATTAGAAGTCACAGAAGATTTTATTCAGCTATGTTTGTTGGTTGCTGTTGTGTGCTGTTATCAATGAAGTCCTCATGCTGATTGTTATGTTTAAGAAACACAACAAAAATGAGCAAATTCAGTGTTTTGTTCAGATCAGTAGAGGGCGCTACAGTACCGAGTAACAGATTTTTAATATGACGGACACTCGAATTTAATTCTCTAAACTGTACTTCTTTTCCTGGTACTTTTTATCCATCCATCAGAATCCACAATTCAACAGATGACTTTCTATGTACTTACTTTGTACAGATGACTTTCTATGTACTATGTAATCCGGAAACCTGTACATAGAATTGACTTCTCATAGAGAGGAGCAAGAGAGTTCTTTTTGAACTGCAGAAATACAGAATATGGATTTGGACTTTTCTTTTAAAGGCTATGGTCCAGGCGCTGGTGGTCCGAATGCACAGGGAGCAAAACCTGCAGGTAAAGCTGGTAGAACAGCTTTTACATTACTTTATATTAAATATCACAAAGGTTTCTATGTTTAAAATAAGGATGAGGAGTGGAGTTAGTGCATATATGACTAATAATCATCTTAATAGTAAAAATTGGTGCTGCTCCAACGCACAGAGTTGGCACTTGTACTTTTAATTACAATGCCATTTAGATATAGTCTAATCTAATCAAAAGTGAAATTGGACTGTGTGTATACATCCACCCATACTGCTCTCTCATCATATCATTCTCAGGATATGGTGGAGGCACCAAAGGACCCAAAGCAGGTAAATTATAGCGAAATACAGTAGACATTTCCAGAATTCACAACTCTAACAAAATGTACTTTTCATGTCATGTCATGTCATCACTGATTGGATATTTGTATTATCAGGATATGGTGGATATCCCAATGGAGTTGGAATTAAGGGACCAAAACCAGGTAAAGTCTGCATCCCTGGAAAATAATTTCAAGCTTAAAATATGGTTTTGGGGCCAATTTTCATATTCTATTCCTTTGATGTTCATTATGCTAGGTTACGGTGGTTTGCCCACAGGTTACGGACAGAGACCCAATGGTAAATATGCTAAATTGACCTTTCACACATCATATTAAGTTACAGAAAATGATATTAGATATTAGTAAGGCAGACTGATCTGATTTGGTATTTCCTCATTTCTCACAGGATATGGAGGTTATCCCAATGGGGGCGCTAAAGCACCTAAACCAGGTAAACTGTCTGTCTTTGGAGATGATTCTCGTCAGGGTCAGTATTGGTATAGACCGATGAACGTAATAAACACCCAGGAAGTAAATATGAGAATAAATCTGTCTGTAATCTCCTGCATAGGGTATGGTGTTGGTGTTGGTAATGGAGGCGCAAGTAATGGACAAGGAGCCAAGCCCAATGGTAAATCAATCAGAAGTCATTTAGAGAATATTTTCATGATGTAACCATTTATAGATATACTGTATATAGTATACAGTATATACTCCAAAATTATTGGCCAATTTTTTAATGGACCTAATTGAGTTTAATGGTATTTTTTGAGCAAAAATGTATGTATTTATTACGTCCATTGCCTGATTTGTGCAGGTCAAAAAAACATCTGTTGAAAGTTCTGTGGTTATTCCCATTGTAATGGATGAGAAAGGGTTTTCTTTTACATGTGTGCAACCTCACATGTATACCCCAGGGAAACAGTACATGGTAAAGGGCAACAACAGAGTTCTTAGGGACTGAGAGTAAATGAAAATGAATTTGTTTGCATTTTTCCTTATAGGTGTCAATATTCATAGCACATACTGTATATTTTTGAGAGAAAATACGATTATTTAGAGAAAAAGGGAGTTCCAATGATTTTTTTGGTTAGAATGAAGATACTCCTATTATTTGAGTGGGAGATTTGTAATGTTTATTTTATGCAATAGTAGTTATATGAAGGGTGCCAATAATTTTGGAGAGCCCTGGTGGGATGCAGTATGCAGGTCTCCTGAAAAGGGTATTGATTATCCCACTGCAGGACACTGCATCTGATTTTTGATAAATAAATATTTGCAAATTATTAATATTTAGTATTTCCAATATATTTTATCCATTCATCTTGTGGTTCCCAGGTTATGGTGTTCCTGCTGGTGTACCAAAAGTTAAACCAGGTAATATATGTTTCATATATATATTTGTTTCATGAGTTTTGTCTTTTTATTTATTTTTTTTTAAACAGACACAACATTGTTAGCGGGATACAGTTGATTTGCTAATGTTTTAATTGTATGTTTTGCTTTGTAAAATTAATTATGAATTTTTGTATTCTCCATGGTAGTGGTTCTCAAATCTAGTCCTTTAGTCAAGCTCTGCACAGTTTAAAGTGTTCCCTACTCCCAACACATTTGATCTAAACCATGTAAAGGATTAATAATCAGTTGGAGGTGTGATGAATCAAAGTTACTGTTACCACCCTATTTATTTATTTATAGCTGCACTATTGTCAGAGCTGCTGTTATAGAGAATTAATCAATGCCTTCTGACCAATAAGACTCCAACATTCAAAAACACCATGAGTTAGGGAAGTGGTCCCCATGACTGAATTTGAGAACAACTGTACAAAGGAGCATGATATTTTTTTTTACCAGTTTGTGGTAATATTTATTCGACTTCTAGGTTATGGCCCTGTAACAAATGGAAATGAGAAAGGGAAAAGCCTTAGCCCTGAAGCCCAAAGTTTTCCATCAGTAACAGGGTACACCAAAGGAGTTGTGCAGTCAGCTGACCCTGAGCCTACCATAGGAGTACCTTCTGCACTGCCACCCACAAAGGGAATGCCATTACTTGTAACAAGTTGGAAGGGCCCAAAACCTCAGGTTCCTGTGGCTCCACAAGGCTACCCATCTAAGCCAATAGTGCCAGAGCAAGCTCCAGTGATTCTACAGAATAAAGCACCCAAACCTGAACAATATGTCCCGCAAAGACAAGCTCCGATCCCAGAGCTTGCACCCCTCATTCCTCAGGGTAAAGATCCAAAGCCAGACGTCCAGCCAGCTCCAGAAATTCCTCAAGGAAATCCTCAGAAACCAGTTGCTCCTGCTTTACTTCCATTTGCTCAACCAGAGAAAACCCAAAAGCCAGTTGCTCAAGATCAACAGCCTGTTGCACCAGTGTATCCACAGGGGAATGGTCCAAAGCCATTTGCTCAAGTTCCACAGCCTGCTGCACCAGTGTATCCACAGGGGAATGGTCCAAAGCCATTTGCTCAAGTTCCACAGCCTGCTGCACCAGTGTATCCACAGGGGAATGGTCCAAAGCCAGTTGCTTTACAACCAGCTGTTCCACAAGGTAAAGATCCAAAAGCTCCAGTGCTGCTTCCAGTGCTGCTTCCAGTGCTCCCTCAGACCAAAGGTCCCAAACCTGTTGCTCCAGTTCCTGAGATTCCACAAACGAAAGATCCCAAACCTGTAGTACCAGAAACAGATGTACCACAGACAGCAGGTCCTCCACTTGACCTTGAACCAACCCCTGCTATGCCTCAGATGAAGGGTCCAAAAGTAGCAAATCCTGGTAAAAGCTTGTCAATCAATAAATAATGCATGTCCTGCCTGTTAAAGGTGACTAAAAAGGATCATGGACGTTCTTTAACTCTTAAAGTACTTCAAAGTTAGATACAACCCTATAAATCCAGCATGCTTTTTTTCTTCTAACCAGAGAGGTCTCACTTTTGCTAACTTATTTAATAATACTAATCACTTTGATTCTGACAGTTTTTACTCTTGGGTTACTTACTTGTTTTATTTGTATGTTCAGTTCTTGTCTGAAAATGGTCAGGTTTTGAGCATACTTCTTTGCTACTACCAAACAGTAAAATCACAAACAAGGTCACATACTGAAATATGACCTGGATGTGTATCCTTCCTTTTTGTGTGTATTTTACTTCCCTGGGTCCATTTTGGTCTTCAGTGATTGTGAAGCAAACCATGATGTGATATCACTGCAGATTCCAACATGTAATGCACTAAATCTAAATCACTGGTTCACAGGAAGCAAGTGCCCCAAAAGACCTTTTGATTATATTCAGCAGAAGGCTTCACGAGTGGTCTGGTGACTAAAGTGGTGCCCCATGTGAGGAACTTATAAACCAATTCAGATCTCATGTTGGATGGTCATTGATATAACACATGAGTGTATCTCGTTTTCTCGCCACTAGACACACAGTATCTCACAAAAGTGAGTACACCCCTCACATTTTTGTAAATATTTTATTATATCTTTTCATTGGGACAACACTGACGAAATCACACTTTGCTACAATGTAAAGTAGTGAGTGCACAGCTTGTATAACAGTGTAAATTTGCTGTCCCCTCAAAATAACTCAACACACAGCCATTAATGTCTAAACCGCTGGCAACAAAAGTGAATACACCCCTAAGTGAAAATGTCCAAATTAGGCCCAAAGTGTCAACATTTGTGGCCACCATTATTTTCCAGCACTGCCTTAACCCTGTTGGGCATGGAGTTCACCAGAGCTTCACAGGTTGCCACTGGAGTCCTCTTCCAGTCCTCCATGACGACATCACAGAGCTGGTGGATGTTAGTGGTGTTATGTGGTTGTGGTTTATATTGGAAGTTTTATTATCCCCCGTACAACTGGCAGGTCTCAAGCAGACTAATTGGCAAGGGGTAAATCTGTGCTCAAAACCTGGTAAATCCACATTTAAGCTCAGAATTTTAAAGCACTAATTTAAACTCATAAATGAAAGAAATGCTTATTTTTAATGTTACCTGATTTTAATGGATGTTGCGTAGATTGTGGACTTGGAGTGTCTGGACAATGGACTAAGCTGCCCAGTCCTGGTAAACACTAAACATTTAAATTATTTATTTATATATTTATTTATTTTAATGTTTTTTATAGTGAAATAAAAAAGCATGATACTGATCTGCATGATCACATTTCATTTATTTAGGTTGTTTATCCTTATGCATGACTGTAATGGGTTCTTGCATGGGTTCTTCATGCTCTTAAGAAATGTGAAATTCTTTCAGCGATAGGTGAACCACTTGTCATTCATTACTTCCTATTAAACTGTGTGTTTAGTTCATTTTATTTGTACACTGTATTGATCTTCATAACTTGTACTCTAATTACACTAAACTGTAGCATTTCCCCTGCTGTATTTTCGCCTTTCAATAATAATGACATTATTTTTGTTTCGTAATAATGAAATGTATGTTTTACAGTCTTCCTTGTAGGACAGTGTCCTGTTTTCCAATGAATAATATAGTATTTGTTGCATGTACTGTATGGTCAAATGAATTAATTTTCTTCCAAAGTTCATTTTGTGTCTCTAATATCTTGACCTGAGAAACAGCATGAGAAAATGTTTCCATGTAGAATCACAATGGATTTTGTGTTAATGTATTTTGCTATAATAAAATATGTTTATTTACAGGATATGGTCCTGGACCTTGGTACCCAAACAGTGGAGGAGCCAAGCCCTCAAAACCAGGTCATACTCATCACTATATCACGTGTTGATACATTTCTAGCCAAATTCAATGAACATGCACTAACTGCATACATGCTTACATCACTCTTTATTGCATCTCCTTTTTGATTGTAAGAAATGAGACTGAACCTTAAAGTTAGGAAATTACTGTTTTGGCATAGCATCTGCACTAATGGAGGTATCGACAGGTGGTAACTTTATCACTACTACTAAATACCAATAAGTGCAATTTCTGTATTAAATCTTAACTACACATGCTTAATTAAATTTTTGAATACAGTCCAATCAGTCCAATAAGTTATTTACTTTGCTTTTTCTCTATTATTCTCTATTATCCCAGGATATGGCCCTAAACTCAAACAGCCAGGTAACCAGCCAGGTTTTCCAGCTACGCACACTTTATTAAACATGGTTTTTAAAAAATATATATATATATATATAGTTTTTGTATTATCAATAAGCTGGACCACTATATAATGTAATATGCCTTTGTATCCAGGTTATATTAATCCAGGAGCGGGATACGGATATGGCAATGGTGAGAACTATTAATGTATTTAAAACAGAATTATTAATACACAGCTTCGGATGTACAGTACTATACAAAAGTTTTAGGCTGATGTGAAAAAATGCTGTACAGTAAGAGTGCTTTCAAAAATAGACATGCTAATAGTTTATATTTATCAATTAACAAAATGCAAAGTGAGTGAACAGAAGAGAAATCTACATCAAATCAGTATTTGGTGTGACCACCCTTTGTCTTCAAAACAGCATCAATTAATCAATTCTTCTAGGTACACTTGCACACAGTTTTTGAAGGAAACCTGCAGGTAGGTCGGCCCAAACATCTTGGATAACTAACCACAGTTCTTCTGTGTATTTAGGCGGCCTCAGTTGCTTCTCTCTCTCTTCATGTAATCCCAGACAGACTCGATGATATTGAGATCAGGGCTCTGTGGGGGCCGTACCATCACTTCCAGGACTCCTTCTTCTTCTTTACACTGAAGATAATTCTTAATGACTTTCACTGTATATTTGGGGTTATTGTCATGCTGCAGAATAAATTTGGGGCCAATCAGATGCTTCCCTGATGGTCTTGCATGATGGATAAGTGTCTGCCTGTACTTCTCAGCATTGAGGAGACCATTAATTCTGACCAAATCCCCAACTCCATTTGCAGAAATGCAGCCCCAAACTTGCAAGGAACCTCCACCATGCTTCACTGTTGCCTGCTGACACTCATTCGTGTACCGCTCTCCAGCCCCTCGGCAAACAAACTGCCTTCTGCTACAGCCAAATATGTCAAATTTTGACTCATCAGTCCAGAGCATCTGCTGCCATTTTTCTGCACCTCAGTTCCTGTGTTTTCATGCATAGTTGAGTCTCTTGTTTTCATGCATAGTTGAGTCGCTTGACCTTGTTTCCATGTCGGAGGTATGGCTTTTTGGCCGCAAGTCTTCCATGAAGGCCACTTCTGACCAGACTTCTCCGGACAGTAGATGGGTGTACCTGGGTCCCACTGGTTTCTGCCAGGTCTGAGCTGATGGCACTGCTGGACATCTTCCGATTGTGAAGGGAAGTAAGCCTGATGTGTCTTTCATCTGCTACAGTAAGCTTCCTTGGCCGACCACTGCGTCTACTGTCCTCAATGTTGCCCGTTTCTTTGTGCTTCTTCAAAAGATCTTGGACAGCACATCTGGAAACCCCTGTCTGCCTTGAAATTTCTGCCTGGGAGAGACCTTGCTGATGCAGTATAACTACCTTCTGTCTTGTTGCTGTGCTCAGTCTTGCCATGGTGTATGTCTTTTGACAGTAAACTGTCTTCAGCAACCTCACCTTGTTAGCTGAGTTTGGCTGTTCCTCACCCAGTTTTATTCCTCCTGCACAGCTGTTTCTGTTTCAGTTAATGATTGTTTCAACCTACATACTGAATTGATGATCATTAGCACCTGTTTGGTATAATTTTTTAATCATACACCTGACTATATGCCTACAAAATCTCTGACTTTGTGCAAGTGTACCTAGAGGAATTGATGCTGTTTTGAAGGCAGTGGGTGGTCACACCAAATATTGATTTGATGTAGATTTTTCTTCTGTTCACTCACTTTGCATTTTGTTAATAAACTATGAGCATGTCTATTTTTGAAAGCATTCTTACATTACAGCATTTTTTCACACCTGCCTAAAACTTTTGCACAGTACTGTATTACTGTTAAATATTTATGTTTCTATCTTGTCTCATCCCATGCAGCAGGTCTTGGTGAGATGATCAAGGGCAAATCTGGTACAATAAACACGTTTCTTGTTTAGTAAGCATATAGTAGATGGCGTTCACTAAGAGTTACTTACATTCAAATATCCCCCCTAAATAATCCAGGTCTAAGTCTAATTATGGTGTAATTTTAGTCATACAAGTCTTTTCTTAGTAATTTACCAACACAACCAAGGAAAATGTTATGATATTCCTGACCATTTCATCTTGCTGAAATTGTCACTGCTCACTATACAACATAGCAACTGCATGCTACTTAGCTAAATCGTAATTTTAAAACGTAAGGAGTATTTTCGTTTGTATCGTCGTTGGACGTTAGCGCTTAGCCGAGCATCCATGTATAATGTTAACTCATATTTGAAGGGTGAATTTCAGCCTGAAAACTTTTAGACCAGATCACCAGTTTACAGTATACCAAAAATTAAATTTATCCTCGGAAACAACCAAAAACGTCATATATGACGTCATATAGCTGGCGGTATTTTATTTGCCATAATTTAACTGATGAGATTGTTTTTTATTTGAAAGTTCCATTATTGGAAAAATACACCATTTTAAATCTGGATCTCTTTTAGGTGGAGCAGGACAGCGACCGTATAACGGTGCCCCCATCATCCCCGCTCGACTGGATGGTAATTATATATCTATGATTTGCACTGTATATATTATGTATATGCATACAGTATATGCGTGTGTGTGTATATGTGATGGTCAGAATATGAGTGTGAGCCTTGTTTTGAAGCAGGAGCCAGTCCAATCGAACCGCAGACGGCTGAACTCGGGCCTGAGGTGAAATCTGTCCGTGCCTATGGTGCGTTTGTGCTACATCTTTTAAAAGTTCACATTTCAGATGTTTATTTATTGATAGGTGTCTGTATTTTGCTTCGATAGGTGGGCCGTATGGAGCTCAGCCGATGGGATTAGGCTCTGAGGGAAAGCCTCAAGTCAGATATGGTAAACTGTGTAGAATACTTCACTTTAAAACAAAATTCATTTGCCTCACGCTTTGTGCTAGGTAACGCTCTCTAACGTTCCCTCCTAGGTATTGGTGGCCTCGTTTTTGGCGGCTCGCCCATGGGATACAACTCCAATCCATACGGAAAATATGGTGTGGCTCGAAAAGTTCATATTCATATTAACATTATGAACAACAATGAAAACAAAACTTGACTAGCTAGCTAATTTAACAAGCTAATATACACATCTTAACTAGCTAATTGTCGGCAAACCTAACGTTACGGCTTTACCTCTGACTGCTGCCCCTCAGGTAATCCCTACGCTGCATCGCCTTATGGTTCTAAAGCAGCCGGAAACTACAATCCGCTGGAATTTAACGGCAATCCCAAATCTGCTGCGAAATACAGTGAGTTCACGTGACTAACTTGACCTATTCACTACTTCAAACTATGACTAAGTCCTATCTATGACTCTCTATCACTCTCTCTCTCTCTATCCTCAGACATGGGAGGCTCTCCGTACTTTGCTAGTGCTAGTGACTCTGGAAAATATGGTAATTACTTTACATTACATGGTTTATCTACATTTCTGTCCCTCACTATTTGTCGAAAGTTTGACATCTGACTCTATATTAGGACCTTATGGTGACCAGCAGCTTGGTTTGCAAGCTGTCACTGGGAATTCTGGGAAATACGGTAAAGCTTGGCGATTTTTACAGTGTCATGGTGAAATCACAGAGGAATGTTACCACATTTTAAAAAACAAAAACAAAACCCTCTCTCTCTCTCTCTCTGTATCTGTGTCTCTCTCTTAAGGCCAGGCTGCTGGACCCTACGCCCCGGAGCCCATCAGTCTCGGTGGTGATGCTAAATCATATGGAAAATACGGTAATTACATCAAATGTGACATTCGCATTATTTGTCTTTGACCACAGCGCTGCTGAATTTTGTTATTTATTTTTATTTATTTATTGTTATTTAAGAAAGAAAAACGTATATCAAAGTTTTCTGTAAGGAAACGTTTATTTAACATTTATGGAAGAAGTCTCCAGTGTCAGTGCTTCGTAACAGTCAGCAGTAAAGCTGTAACTTAAACAGGAGCTGTACACAGGAACTAACTTGCTTCACTGATGTTCCGACACGTTAAATGTAACTATAGATGGATAAAAAGTCAATTAAATCAGTTTAAAAACTCCAAATACTATATGTTTTCCAGGCAATCCATCGCTTCCCTTTGAGGGCTTCGGTCCAGTCACTGATGGTCAGTCCATCGATCAGCCCGGTACGACACTCACTTACACCAAGTCCGTACACCACCTAATCCCTACTCCCTACAAAGAATCATTTCAGTTTGGGATTTGGTTCACCATCTGTCACAGTGGGGGTGTGTCCCAAACCATATATAGGTCATATTAATCTGTCTGGCTTCATTGCTTTCGCTGTATTCAAACAGGGCTCCATAATCACAAGCATTTTTGTCACAACAATCACAAAACAAACCTGCGCAAAATCCTGTATGGACTGGCTATGACTGAAAGGCTTCTGTGATAAGCGGTCTAGTATCAGTGCGCTCCTTATTCAGAGCTGGACACTTCACATCACACGATTGTCTCGCCCAGCATGTGACTAACTATTTCACGAAGCTTGGTTGGCGACGTAGAGCCTTTGCTGGTTTTCATCGCCAAAGTTGGTATTCCAAGGCTCTAAAACACAGGGAGATAAACCTGAAAGGCTGGGTTTCCAGGAAAGCAAGAAAATCCTTTATTTATTTAGCCATGATTTAGTACTTCTGCAATAACTACATCAACTACATTCTGTTGGAAAGGATATGGACGGGGATGGGGACTGACTTATTCTCAATCATTTTTTCCGATAGACAAGTGCAGAGGTTGCTCGATCAATCTAGCTGTTTTTCCTGCTCACACATGTACTATCTACTTGAGGGAATGCTCTCAGAATGGTAAGAACAGCCACCCTCTAGACCTTTTCTGGCAGACCACGGAAAGTTCCAGAACATTACGCATTATCCATTACCACAACTAGTTTCTAGCATGTGCTTTGATACTTTTCTTGATCACACATGTGATAGAATTTGTCATGAATGCTTTCAGACTGATTTCCTTCCAACTTTCCTTCCTTCCGACTTTTTCCGGCAGACCCTGGAAAGCAACACATGGAAAGCATTGCCCTACACTGAGCTATGAAGTCCACAGCGACTTGTCAGAACAACACAATTCTGATATGTTTACACCACGCAGCAAGGACAGCACATGGCTTCTACTTTGTCACTACAAATTGTAGGGTATGGCACTCATGTTTGAGCCCTTTAATTTTGACCTAAAGTTCATACAGCAGTTTATCTTGCTTAGCTACAACAAAGCGTCGCGACAATCCGTGCAAGGCAGGAGGTCAATATTAAGTGGCAGGAACTCTGAATTTACTTTGTCCTCATGATCTGTGTGCAAGGTCCTGCATTTTTCCTATATTGGAGGAAGACTGAAAAAGATGGCGTTCAAATAGCGATGACAGGAAGCTTGGTCGTGTTGACTGCTGTCCGAGCAACAAAGACTTACAAGTTGACAGAATGGAAAGGGCTCATCTGGGATTTGAAGCTTTCTCTTGAGAGCCAAACAGCCAGCAGTCCAGGATTCTGTCATCTCATTTCCACCCAGAGGTAGACCACTCAACTTAAAGTTGGGCTCGTCCGGGATTTGAACCCGGGACCTCTCGCACCCGAAGCGAGAATCATACCCCTAGACCAACGAGCCAAATCTCCTGTTTACACCTGTGTAAGGCTGGTGCCAACATGTCTGAACCTGGAGACGTCTTAAGAGTATACATCTATGAGAGTAACTTTGTATAACAATGTCATGGATTCCCATGTACACTTAAGTAGTATAATATTACAATAATCCGAGGTTAAGGCTCACCCTATTTAGATTGGTCAGTCAACACTATGTTGTTCTTAATGGAGAAATCCAAAATCTTTCTGGCTTGATTGCTTTTGCTGTACACAAACAGGGCTATAACACAATTGTCTCGAGAGCCTCCAAAGCAGGGTTAGTGATTCCGCGGAGAGTCGCCATCATAACTAGCAAGAAGAGCCTTTCTTTTTTTAGCCATGATTCAGTACTACTGTAATAACTACATTCTGTTGAGAATGTTATATACACAAAGAGGGTTCTTGGGGATTAAGCAGCAGGAACTGTGATCAAGGACGTCCTAATCTTTTCCTATATTGGACATAGGACGCATGGATATTTTAGGACCTGATAGACAAGTGGGAACCACACCAAACTAAAGCACAGCTGGCAATTTCTGATACCCTAGCTATAACTCGACCCAGATGGGACTCGAACCCACAATCCTCAGCTCCGAAGGCTGATGCCTTATCCATTAGGCCACTGGGCCAACTTGAAGGGGACTCCCAATCAATCAAGTCACCACATCATGCATTCCACTTTGTGCATTATCCATTAACTCGACTAGTTTGTAGACGTGCTTTGATGCTTTTCTTGCACACACATGTGATAGAATTTATCATGAATGCTTTCATATTGATTTTCCACATTCACAGCAATCCTTCCAACTTTTTTTCTGGCAGACCCTGGAAAGCAAAACCTGGAAAGCATTGCCCTACTCTGAGCTATGAACTCCATGTACTCCATGAACTCCAGTACCCAAGAAGGCACTAGTTACCCATGTTTTCAGAAAATCTGTCTGGCTTCATTGCTTTCGCTGTATTCAAACAGGGCTCCATAATCACAAGCATTTTTGTCACAACAATCACAAAACAAACCTGCGCAAAATCCTATATGGACTGGCTATGACTGAAAGGCTTCTGTGATAAGCGGTCTAGTATCAGTGCGCTCCTTATTCAGAGCTGGACACTTCACATCACACGATTGTCTCGCCCAGCATGTGACTAACTATTATATAGGTCATATTAACACCATCATCAGCATGTTGTGGACGTGTCCCAAACCACTCACCCTTTTCACTATATAGGCCACATAAACACCATCATCAGTCCATTGTGGACATGTCCCAATCCACTCACCCTATTCACTATATAGGCCACCTTAACACCATCATCAATCCATTGGGGATGTGTCCCAAACCACTCACCCTATTCACTATATAGGCCACATTAACACCATCATCAGTCCACTGTGGACGTATGCCAAACCACTCACCCTATTCACTATATACTGTAGGTCACATTAATACTATCAGCAGTTCACCGTGGATATGTCCCAAACCACACACCCTATTCACTACCCAGGCTACATAAACACCATCACCAATTCACTGTGGACACATCCAAAACCACACAGTCTATTCACTATATAGGCCACATTAACGCTGTCATCAATCCATTGGGGACGTGTCCCAAACCGCACAGTCTATTCATTATTAAGGTATTCACGATGATGCATACCATAATATCCCATAATCCTTCACACTCTGTGTGCAGTGCTGCAGTATGAAGCTCCTGCTATCGACGGAGTGAAGTCTGTAGATCAGTTCGGTTAGTTGTTATTCATGCTTTAATATTATAATGCTATCGCTAATCCATGTCTCAACCTGCTTATTAAGAGTGTATGTGTGTATGTGTGTGTGTGTGTGTGTGTGTGTGTGTGTGTGTGTGTGTGTGTGTGTGTGTGTTCAGGAGATGGAGAGGTGCAGCCCCAGCCTATTGCTCCTTTGCTAGATGGAGTTGGAGAAGGTACATAGAACTAACCGGACCAGAAAATCGTTTGTTATACATTTATTCTACGTTTAACTGTTGATCAAACCATTCCCTATTTTTTTCAAGATGGTACAGTCCAAATTTGTGGTGAGCAATTTTCATTTGCAAAAAAAAAAAACTCTATACATATGTTTGTTTTGTTTTGTTTTTAAACAGGGCCAGCCTCCTATATCAAGGGAGGAGTCCAAGCTGAAGGTAAACACTCACACTGTTGTACACGATACACACACACACACACACACACACACACACACACACACACACACACACACAGATCTCAACTACAATTTGCGTTTTTAATTTTCAGCAATTTTTAGTAATTTACTGTGCAATAATTTTCAGCATGTCACAAATACAGCATAATGTTTCATTTACACTTTTCACATTTTATTTTTGTCCAGACTTTAAAGGTGCAGTATGTGACTTTTGGAGTGTGTGAATTTTGGAGACCTCTCTGGTGGAAATATGTTATTGCAGGCAATCCATAGAAGAAAATTTTATAACATTAGTTGTTTGTCATGTCATTTTTAGCATGTGATGTTAACTGCTTCATTTTTTTCCTACGATGTGACAGATGCTGCATAATTTCGTTCCATTCTCTTCATTTTCCCGTTTATTTATTTTTACCCCCCAGCTGTCTCTTTGCCCGCTGCCCCCACTGACGGCCCCCTCACTGGGTCAGCAGTGTCTCTAGGAAACCCCGCCTACTCGCCAGTGTACAGTCCCACCGGAGCAGCGACACCACAGCACATTCCTGTTCAGCAGAACCTCAAAGGCCCACAGCTCCCTCAGTCCTGGACAGGTATAAAAAAAACCAAATCATCTCTAAAAGCAGCTGATTATCTTTAACAGTACTTTGCATTAAATGTTCGCTCTGTTTAGGAGGCAAGGAGCCGAAACACGACCTGAAAGAATTCTTCGGCAACGGATATCACGGTAAGATCTCAGACGCTGCGTCTTTAATTCACACTCCCTCACATTACCTTGATGTATTGAATAATAATAATAATAATAACAATAATAATAATAATAATAATAATAATAATAATAATTCATTTAATTTTTGACTGAACATTAAAGGTGCAGTATGTAACTTATGGAGTATGTAAATTATAGAGACCCCTCTGGTGGAAATATATTAATTATTATAATAATATTATATAATATATAATATATTATAATTATTATATTAATTATATTAACAGAAAAAAATTTTTTACTGCAGCTTTAATTTATTATCCTTAATAACATCAAAGAATTTACATCCATCATAACTGTATCTTTTTCTTCTTTTTTTCAGGTTGATCCTGAAGAAGAGGGAACAAACATGTGTCCTGCTGTCGTCCTCCCCCCGCCCTTTTTTATTATTATTTTTTTTAACACACAGACTAAATTAAGAACAAAACATATTTTTAGGGCCACTGTTAGATATTATGTAGTGATATTGCAGTTTTCAAAAATATTTCATATTTACCAGCCAGATGATGTGTCCCATACAGTATATAATGAACGTAAATGTTTTTAAGCCATATTATTCTGTTCTGCCTTCATTTCCTTTTTCAAACCTTTCACTGTATCAGAAGTGCATCCTTTACTGTCTTATGTGTATTATTTTGTAACTAAGCACAGGATAATTTATTGAGTATGGATTTCTTTCTGTGGCAAGGAGCTCTCTGATTTTTATAAAGTTCAATTTGTAATAAAAAGAAAAAGAAAAAAGAAAAAAGGAGGGATACTGAAGACTGCTCTTGGTTATGCATGTTTTATTGCTTTACACGGTGAAATCCCCAGGGTCGTATTCTTAAGTTCAAAGATTATGTCAATATTTGTCTCTATAACTAAAAAATTAAAAAGACTACTATAATGATATATGAATAAGAAAATGAAAAGCATTGAAATCGGTTTTTTAGCACTTGATCCAGCACATCCTATTATTATATATTTTATTTTGGTGTGTGGTCGAATATGGCACCTTTTGTTTGAACTCATCCCGTTTTCAAGCAATCAAAAATATTGGAACACGTGACTGACATTTGTTTAAACAATTAATAGCTCTGAATGTCTGCTCTTGGTTTGAGCCCTGGGTTTCACCTGTGAAGACTGCATTTGTTGTTAAAAGGGATAAACCAACATGAAGACCAAAGAGCTGTCTATGGGAGAAAAGCAAGCCATTTTGAAGCTGAGAAAAAGAAAGAAACCACTGGTGTACTCACAACCAGACATCGAACAAGTTGGCCAAAGAAAAACAACGGCAGTTGAGGACAAACATTGTGAGAGCTGTGAAGAAAAACCCAAAAACAACAATCAACAGTGACATCACCAACAACCTCCACAGGGCAGTGGTGAGAAATATAGATGCTATGCCACAAGGTGCAAACCACTCAACAGCATTAGGAATCAGAAAGCCAGACTGGAATTTGCAGAGAAATACAGAGATGAGTCACAAAAGTTCTGGAACAAGGATTAACCTCTACTAAAGTGATGGAAAGGCCAAAATGTTCAGAACGAAAGAATCTGCTCATGATCCAAAGCATACAAGCTCATCTGTGAAACATGGTGGAGGTAATGTCACGGCTTGGACTTGCATGGCTGCTTCTGGAACAGGCTCACTAATCTTTATTGATGATGGAACTCATGATGGTAGCAGCAGAATGAATTCAGAAGTCTACAGAAACATTCTGTCTACCAATTTACAGAGAAATGCATCCAATCTAACTGGGAGGAACTTCATCATGCAGCAAGACAATGACCCAAAAACACACTGCCAACTCAACAAAGGACTTTATCAGGGGGGGAAAAGTGGAAGGTTTTAGACTGGCAATTGATGCAAAAGTCACCAGACCTTAACCTAATTGAGCAGCATTTCACCTCCTGAAGAGGAGAATGAAGGGAGAAACCCCCCGAAACAAACAGCAAATGAAAGAGGCTGCAGTAAAATAAAATAAAATAAAAAGAGGCTGCGGTTGTAGAAAAATAAGCAACACCCTCTGACCAATCAGAATCCAGCAGTGCTTTTATGTAAATATAATTAAACTCTGGAGTATAATTTATGATCATTTAAGAAGTGTAGGAGAGCAAAAGATGCATAAAGATCATTATGCAGAATAAATGACAGCCTGGACTGACCATTGGATTCAGAATAAGGAGTCTAGTACATAGAGGTCAGTGTGAGAAGCACTCTAAGCCTTATCCGCACAAATACAGCTGGAGGACGGGACTGAACTTCTCCGGGACGTCCCACTACAAGTCCTGAGTGATAGAGATCAGTCATAAGTGAGACTCAAGGCTGGAGACTTGAGGACCAACGGGGACTGAGAGTGCACAAGTGGAGTGGTGTTCATCCAAAGCCATGGATATGTCGAGCTGTAGTTTCCGCTGTAGATTCAAGCATATACATCAGTAATAAATGGTTAATTCCCTGCATGACTACTGGTCGGTGTACTTGGTGAGGGTTCTGAGAGCCGCCTCAGAACGACAATGGTGTTTTTCACTGTGCCAAAACTTCTGGACTTTAAGAACTCTCCGCCGCACCTTCAGTTCAACAGGTACGTTTTGACCGGATATCGTCCTGTGTCAACCTGCACAGGATGCTTACGAAGTCTCTTTTACCTGCACAACGAATCCGGAAACATCTACACGCATGGTAAGCATACAGAATTGCATTGACACCCCCAGTCTGAGCTTTCTTTGGACAGTTCTGTGGAAACTGGAAGCTTGTTTTTTGGATACTTTGTTTGGTTTTAAATAGACATATTTATGCAGTTTTTACAACTTTTAAACATTTTTATGCACTCAAGCATGGTATTTATAGTTTTATGAAACACTTCAGATATCATATATGATACATATAAGCTTATATTCTTACACCTAGTAAAAAAAAATTCACACTAAATTCATGCTAAATTCACACAGATAGCTTCCTCATGGCTCATTCAGGCTCATTCTTTCTCTGAAGAACCTTTGCTAACTGGTGTGTGTAAGTGGCATTAGTTTGGATTAGCAGTAAATCTGTGTGTGGGGGGAATCTAATTAGCGTGTAATTACAGGGCTGAGTTCAGCATGCAGTCGGCACGCACAACATAAAATGGTGAAATGCTAGTTATTGTATTAGCATAATGGCTAATATTATTTACCAGCTAGCAACACAGTCTACTTTGGTTTATTTAAACACAAGGCACAAACCACAGATTCGACCTGACTTCCGACGCTTCATTTTTCTGAGTTCAAGAGTTGTGACAAATTGTGTTTGGTTACCGGACAGTGTTAAGTAAAATTACAGTGTAATCTAGACATTTTCTCAGTAACGTACCAACATATCTGAAGCAAATGTTGACGTTCCTGATAATTCTGTATCGTTTTCACTGTCGCTGCACCTTTCCATTGTGTTTATAAACAGAACAACAGCTATGTGCTAGCTAGCTAAATCATTTTGCTTGGCGTCAATGCATCTCTTCTCCAAATACAATTTCAAATGTTCACAACGATATTGGATTACTGGATTAAAAGTTGTTTACATAAAAACCTAATAAAATAAATCACTTTCCTTGCCTCCTAGTGTACATCTTTTCAAGTGCACTATTTACAAATGTTAGCATATAGTAGTACACTAGCATACTTCTCTTCAAGTAACCCCAGAACAGCTAGCTTATCCAACGTAAATTATAGTGCGCTTCCTCATAAATATATTAGACATGCTTGTATATCAAACATAAACATGGCTATTCACGACACTTCAAGTCTCAAAACTGTAACTAGTAGTGAGCTAATAGTAATAGTATTAGCAGCACGTTCAGAAAACACTGAATTCACCGTTATTACGTCTACATACCACATTTCTATTGTCATAGCACCCAATTTGAGGTGAGAAATCTGGAGGATAGGTCACTTGGCCGACCTTGAACGGACAACCCTTAAGCACATTACAGTGATTAAGAACATTAAGCTTCCATACATGAGCAAGATTACCTACACCTCCATGATGTTACTGTGCACTTCACTATCTAGTGCATGAATGTACAGTATGTTCAGTGTTCCATGCCTCCATTCTTGGCTGATCTAGCATATCATCTGGGTATTAATAGTGCATTACATCCCACTGAGTGCGCTAAAAGTGGCTAGGACACAATCCAGGACATCGCTATATGTTCTTTAAGACACCGTAACATTCTCTTCTACTTTTACTGTATATTCTCTTTAACCACACTACAGATTTTCTTGCTATATTTATCCGATGCAGATTACGAAGCTCCGTCTGGTCTTTCCTACAGGTATCCCGTTCGTGTGCTTCCTGCTGCTACTGCCTCTCAGCATTCCCTGGTCCGAAGTGGACGAGCAGTGGCTTTGCATCATGCACTACATAGCCTGCCTCTCTCCCACCGTCGGCTCCGTCCTCTATCACATCTTCATGAATCATGAAGGCGGAGCTCGAGTCTATGACGCCCTGCTCTGCTTCGACATGTTCGGCGTCTGTCTCGTCAATACTCTGGGTCAGGATATTTTTTATCACCTTAAAGGCGATCAATGAACCAGAAAGGGTTTGATAATTAGCCGGGCTCTTGATTCAGGTGTGTTTTATCTGTCTGACAGCTTCCGATACGAAGGAGAGACGTTTAGGACATGGATAGGTGACCTCAAGAGGTCAGACACCAAACTATTCCCTATATAGTACACAATTTTGAAACAATGTCCCAAATTTTTTTGCCTGTTTTTACACACACACGCACACACACACACACATGCCCAATATATCCAACGAAGTATCAACTTGGAGATGGACCACGTGGCTTAGGGTGATACAGGGCTATAGAGAATATCCAGTACATTCAGAAAATCCCACAGTGCACTACAGTAGGTTAGTACCCAAATGATGTACCCTAGTGATTTGGTGCTTTGAAGACACAAAAACCTCTTACAATTATAAAAATATGCGCACCTCCACCACAAATAATGGCACAAAAGAACTTTCCCATTCACAAAAATTGCTCTTGCATTTATGCAAAAGGCTGTAGAAAATTCAAACATTGACACAAAAATAAAATAATACTTTCACATTCACACAAAATGCCATTGTGTCAAACAAAACACATTTACGCAGATCTGAAGCAGAGTTCTCGCATTCACGCAAAACACGTTCACACAAAATGCTCTCATATTTACACAATTACTCACTTTCACACAAAACACTCTCACATTCACATAAAATGCTCTTACGTTCTTACAAAGGGCTCATATTCACACAAAACACCCACACAGAAAGCTCTTGCATTCCCACAAAATGTCCTCGCGTGTACACAAAAGCTTTCAGTCATGAAAACCCTTTTACCTTCACGCAAAAGTTTGCACATAAACATCACAATTATACATGCTCTCACATTTGCACAGAACACTCAAAAATCACATAAAATGCTCTCATTTGCACAGAGCACTCTTGCATTTGCAAAAAATTCCCACATTCACACAAAACATACAGACAAACACACTCTACCGTTCGCACAAAATACTCTCACATTCACACAAAGTGCTCTCGCATTTTCACAAAACTCTCTTTCACACAAAAATACTCTCACATTCATACAAAACGCACTTACCTTTGAACAAAACACTCTAGCATTTGCACAAAATGCTCTCACCGTTGCTGGAAACGTTCACCTTCGCACAAAAAAAATGGTCTCACGTTTCCATACAATGCTTTCACATTCACACACACACAAAAAATGAGCAAAAACCCTGTTACACAAAGCGCTTTTGCATTCACATATGCTCTCACATTGGCACAGAATACTCACTTTCATATAAATGCTCTCACATTTGTGCAAAACACTCTCATTATAAACTCTCACATACTCAGTGTTCTGAGAGCAAACTGCTAGTGCATTTAAAAAAAACGAACGAAAAAACCCCTCATAGTCCACTCTTTTTTTTCTCCGTTTATTTATTTAACTGCAGGTGCTTTGCCAATCGTGCATATCACTCTCCTGTGCCAGCCCCTGGCGCGCCGCGTTGCCATGTTTGGCTACGTCGTCTTCTCGTGCCGTGGTGTCCGTGATGCACTAACTGCTCGGAGCGGTGCTCGACGCCTGCGATCGTTCGCCCTCCAAGCCTTGTTCCGGGCTTTCCTCTTTTTCATGCGCTGGTTCAAGGTCGGCACAGGAAACCCCGAGTCGCTCCATCTCTACGTCGTCATGGATGCGCTGGCATTGATGGGTGGCCTGGTCAATGTGTGGCGCGTACCTGAGCGCTTCAGCCCCGGCACCTTTGACTACTGGTTCAACAGTCACCAGATCATGCATGTATCCGTCGTGCTGGCCATAATGTTCCTGCACTGGGGCACCATGGAGGATTTGGCATGGCTGAAGGACTACCAGTGCCCTGCGAGATGAACAAAATAGGACAATAGGGCTCGAACAATATGACTCATACAGTATACGCAACATATCATTGTCTTCAGTATGTCATGAATCACATGCAGTGGCTTAAAAGTTAACCAAAAGAAGTTGATAGGTGTGTCTGGGGTGTTAAAAAAGAGAACTGCCTAGTATTTGGCTGTATTTGGAGGTGAGAAGGAATTCACTCATGTCTGAATCTAAAATGCTGCCTTATGGAAACCCTTAATTTGTCTGATTTTTAAAACAACAAGTCCTACGCTGTCCTACATATCCCATAATCCTTAAAAAATGGTGTCCGAACACCCAGGCTCAGTGGGTGAGAGAGAGGTTTCTGTATAAATCTACATTAACAGTAATTATTTTGTCTTGGAGGAGCCTAATATACCATATAACCCTCGCAGATTTGGTTAGCCAGCTAGCTAACACGAGCTAATCTGGCAGGATTCTGAGCGAATTGTCTTATATTCTATAATGTTTATGTTCATTTCTAATGCTAGCTAGTTGGCTAAAATGAGCTGACAGGCTTTATGCAATTTTCAATATCTTAAATGTCATTATTCTTCATTGCTAATTGCTAGTCAGTTATACAACATGCCAATTTGACAGCTAGGATTCTGGGGAATTTTGACATTTGTCATATTCTATAATGTTCATTGTCTTCACTTCTGTTGATAGCTAGCTGGCTAAATGGGGTAAATTTAACAGGCTTCCTGAGATTCTAAATATTCACAAATGTAAATATTCCTGTCTGCTAATTTCTAGCCAGCTAACATGAGCTAACATGAGAGGATTTCTGAGATGTTTAATATTCATGAATGCAATCATTCCTCACTGCTGATAGCTAGCAAGTAGTTAACATTAGTTAACTTCTAATGCTAGCTAGCTGAAAGAAAATAGCCAACAAACGTTCTGAAATGTTTTCTTCTTCTTAAATATTCATAAATGTCATCATTCCTCACTGCTCACTGCTATTCAGTTAGCTAACATAGGCTAACTTGACAGGATTCTGAGTGAATTTTGAGGTCATATTCTATAAAGTTTATTATCTTCACTTGTACTGATAGCTAGCTGGCTAAAATGAGACTTGTGAGACTTAACAGGCTTTCTGAAAAGACACTTACTGTATTCAAATGCTGCATCCATTTTATTGAAAGTAACATATTCATATTATTTACAATCGAAATGAAAACAAAAGCTACATTTGCTCAATGTATACTTTCCATTTCTTTCCTTTGATTATTAAAGAGTTAAGCAAAGCAGAGTTTTTTTTTTTTTTTTAAAAAAAACCCACCTCGTGAAGGAATTTATTCCTTGTTTGTTTCAATAATTCCAATAACTCCATTTGTGTTTTTGTGAGACGAAAGAGAGTCTACAAATCACGTACAACATTGCCAAACCGAAAAACTCCATGTTGGATATTTCATTATACTGCGATACCAATATACCGATGTATCAGTCCACCACATGGCATCATTTGACCATATTGGACCATATTAAAGGCACGTTTCTTCTAGTTGTTATAAATGATGGAATAGCTCTGTTTAAACACATTAGTGAGGTGTTTATGGTGTTAAAGTTCATGTTGGATGCCGTGTGAGTTTCTGTCCATCAATCTTCATCAGAGCTGCTGTTTTCCTCGGCATCAGAGACGTCGGCGATGGGGAAGCGCAAGATGGCTGCCACGCCGCTGAGCTGATTTAGTTCTGTAAGACACAGAGATAGACCGAGGGAGAAGAAAAAACAATCATACCGAGAGAGAAAGACAGAAAGAGAGACGTGAGGTTATTGGAGGTTTATTACTTTTTAGCCAATGGAATGTGTGGAAAAACGATAAACTTACGTTCTCCGGAGACGTGCAAGCTTGAAAATACCCTTCATCAAAGAAGAGAAAATAAAATATATAAATAAGTTAGCAGTAGACAATGTAGAAAAATTTGATATACACAAAAGTATTCAGACCCACTGTCAACCCCGCCCCCCCCGCCCCACTGTCAAACCCCAAACAAACAGGATTTCACAATATCCAAACATGGAGACCCTTCAATAATGATACAGTGACGTTCCCCATCCACGCTCACAGAGGAACGGGAGAAGCTCCAGAAAACTAGGGCTTCCAAGCTTGTAGGCTGTAATTACAGCTCAGACGCTTTATGAAAGTACTGAGGCTATAAAACACTTCAGTCAGGCTGTGATAGCTTTTATAATGAAGATCCGGTCAGAAACGTAAATCAATACTCTCTCCTCATACGGTGTAACCATGGCAACAAATCACAAATAATGGGTTTCCTGATTTCCACATTCGCTACCTATGAAAATGTGTAATTATGTTATTAGACTAATTCATTGAATTAGAGTTTTGCAGTGAAGGAACGGGTTCATCGAAAGTGACGAGAACAGATCGAGATGAAAAGACGTAGCCATAGCGACAATCTGATAATGGCAGTCTATTGATACTGATATGTTAGAAAGTTCGCTCAGAAAGGATGAGAGGACTTTCATATCGTATCACGATGAAGAAGTGTGTAAGAAGAAGTATTTAGAGAGAATGCTGCTGGAGCATCGTGGTGTTCTTTGGCTCGGAGTGCCTACACATCTGACATCGCTAATGTAATTTATTTATTTATTTATTTTTACCTGACCGTTCCTCCGTTGTCCCTCACGTTATCCACAAGCCGGACGTATCGGCTCCGAGTGGCTACGTCCTGATGTCTAACAAAAAGACCACGACAAATGAGAACAGTGATGACATCATGACGGCAAAGCAGAATGTATCCTGTGAAACCATTTTCCAAGCTAACAGTAGCCATGCTAATGTGACAGAAATGCTAACGTGGGCGTCACCTGAACAGTTGGTCGCTGATCAACAGGATGTCGACGGCTAACGCTTCGCTCGCCTTTTCCACGTGTGCCAGTCTGTGTGTAGAAAAATCCAATTCATTTGCATAATAATAAGGATAGAATGCTTTTTCTTACACAAGAAGACGATCTGATTACACACGCACGCACGCACACGCGCACACACACACACACACACACACACACACACACACACACACACACACACACACAGTCCTTGAGAATAAAATGGCGGCTGACCCGTAGAAAGCTCGATCAGGTTCATGTTGCAGCATCTTGTAAAAATCCTCCAAGGCTTTTACCTCACCTGCAGCCTACACACACACACACACACACACACATTTTAGTAGTAAATTATAAAATGACAATACGTTCTGAATTATACATAACCCAGGTGATTATACCTTTGTATCAGACAGGCGGCTCGTTACTGCCGGATCGGACAGAACCTCTGTGGAAACAAAATCATTTCAAATGAAATAGTATTTACATCTTTTCCACAGAAATACAATTAGATACATACATATATATACATTATATATATATATATATATATATACACATACACACACACACACATATACATACATATATGTGTGTGTGTGTGTATGTGTGTATATATGTATACACACACACATATACATACATTATATGTGTGTGTGTATATATGTATACACACACACATATACATACATTATGTATATATATATATATATATATATATATATATATATATATATATATATATATATATATAAAATATTATATCTTTCACTTGGATGTTATAAGTTGCACTGAGTAAATACAGCTGGATAAAACAAAAACTGTGTCCGTCTCCATTTCAGGCTGAAAAGCAACAAAATGTGATTATTTTAAAAGGGGGTGATTCTTTTCTATACCCACTGTAAATAAGTGGTAATAATTCAAACCTTTGAGAGAGTACTTGTGTCCGGATGACGCGTGCACTAGCATGAATTTGGGCCTGTTCTCCAGCAGAACCTTGCACTCCTGCCTCACTGCTTCTTTAAAGAGGTACGACATGAACTGATCCTTAACGAAACCTGGACTCGCCACCAGTATACACTTCACCACTGAGAGAGAGAGAGAGAGAGAGAGAGAGAGAGAGAGAGAGAGAGAGAGATGATCATGGTGAATACAGGCGCAGGTTTGATAAGAACTTCTATAAACTCGAGTCTCACCGTCGAAGTTGAAGTGTCTCAGAATTCCCTGCATGACGGCTTCGTAGAATCGCTCCAGCGCCTGAAAGGGGGAAAAAAAAAGAAGTGTTGAATTCTTATTCTGATTGGTCACAATTTCCTATAAGAAAATACTGCAAATCAAAGGGTTATATCAGTGTGCTCGTTCTAATACGTTAGCGTTTCTATATTGTTTGTGTATGATGAGCCTGTGACGTTGAGTCTTTCAGACTAGCCTCAATTAATTATTATTTTTTTTAAATCTTCAATTCTCTGAATCTCCTCTATTGAACCCCCTGTAGAACCTTTACCCCTGACACGAATTTTTCGTGTTTGCTTTAGAAGGAAAAATTATTTTTACAATATAGCTGTGAGCAGCGATTAAGGGGGCCAAGCACTTTTTGGCCCCATCCTGTAGTGATGGAGGAAACCATCAGGGCTTGTTCCAAAGACATACACGCTAAATTTAAAGGCAAAACAACAAGCTTTTTTAAAGCATGTTTATTAACTATATGTGTGTGTTTGGTTTGACGTCAATACGTTAAAAAAAAAAACGTTGCTGAGATACGGCCTCAATTCCTGTTAAGCGGCTTATCCATCAAATTGGTTTGCGGCTCATGGACCAAACATCCCACCATCAAAATCATTTGCACATCAAGGACGAACCATGCTGTGTATCAAAAATCCATTTGGGTTGGCCTCTCGATGCTTTGTACAAAATTTGTAGGAGATGAAGCAAAAAAAAAATCTCCGAAATTAACATTATGGTGTCCGTTGAACTCGGAACTCAAAGAGCCAGAGGAAAGTGGAATCGTATTTATACGACATGGCATTGCAGAGTTATTATTGTAAACGTATGTCTAATTTCACCGTGTTGGTGGTGCTAGAGGGCTTGAGTGGTGTACACCAAAATTGCTGTGAAGGTAGCTCAGACTGTTCTCTATCATATTGCCAAATTTCATTTTTTTAAAAAGTGTACAAAGTGTCATATGGGCCGTCATAGCCTGAGAAAGTATCATAATACTACTAATAATAATAAGGAAAAAAACAAACAATACCAATAGGGTGCCTAGGCAGCTTAGGTGCTTGGCCCCCTAATAAAAAGCTGGAGCTCATCAGAAGAGTCCACTCCTGGTTCGGCTCTGCTGCATTTTCGTGCCCTGGCTTGACCTACCTTTTCATGCTGAGCGCAGCTGCCCCTCCTCTTGCGTGGGATGGTGACCTCCACTTTGGCTCGCAGCAGTGTCATGGCCGGAGTCACCAGCACCAGGTTGGCCAGACCCTCCTGCATCACCACGGCCGCCACGTCCGCCTTCTGCGCCGGGTCACATGCCTGCTCTGTGGGGTCAGAGGTCAGATTCAGAGCCTAATACCTGCTAACTGATAATAATAATAATAATAATAATAATAATAATAATAATATGAAGTTAATCCACTGATACATTACTAATATCTGTATCTTATAGAAATGCTGATGATGCTGAAACGTACCGATGCGGTCGAGCACCACGCTGTCCCACACTTTCTTGGCCAGAGTGAACTTCCTGTTGAGCTCCAGCTCGATGGTGTGGTAGGCGCCCATCTGACCAATGACGAGGAGACACAGGACGTCACATCCAACACAATTACAAAACAAAGTGTTCTAGACTCCGACACACACATAGAGCACTGAACACAGTGATATTTACTCTTTACACCTGTCGAATTCTGGATTCTGCTTGGTCAGAAGGTGTTGATTGCTTTATTACAAACAGTAGCTATAAACGGATCTTGGCGTAAACACACTATTGTGCTAAAGGGACGCATTCCAATTCGGTCTCATACGGTATGGAGTACGTTTATCAGACTTTTGTAAGGGTGCCATTAATAATGAAACCTCATACCAGACCTTGACATACTGGTTCTCCTCGAGGTTGGTGCCTTTGACTCTCAGCTGGCACGCCTGCGAGTCGAAGTCGATGGTCTCGACGCAGATGGTGAGCATGGTGCGCACTCGCGAGCTTCCCACGCTGCCCGTGGACGACTCCGTCTGCACCTTCCTGTTTGGGACACGAGCAGGATTTTAAATAAATGAAATCACGCAACCTTGTTAAAGCACGTAACACGCTGTGTGTGTGTGTGTGTGTGTGTGTGTGTGAGAGTACCTGATAGTGGAGGCTCTCAGGCTGTCACCCACTTGCACTAGATTGTAAGTGTGCCACATGTCCTCCGCCTCCTCGGGGATCAGCGTCACCTGACTGACAAACACACAAGAATAACATTGTGAAAAGCTTTTGGATTATCCAGGATCAATCCCAATCAGCTTCCTATCTACTACATAAGTGCACTACTGCATAGAGTACCAAATGCAGTATTCTACATCTGGGCTCAGTCCCAAATAACTCCCTACTTCCTATACACGTGCACTACAAGGGGTATCAAGTATCATCATCATCATCATCATCATCCTACATAGTGCACTATATATCCATTAAGGACACAATTTGGAACAATAATACATGTTTGGATTAACCAGGCTCCGTCCCAAATATCTCACTATTCCCTAATCAAGCACACTATAGAGCATTAAATCTCATTTCTACATGCTATCAAGTGCACCATGTCATTGTTCCAACAAGTAACATAAAGTGCATTATGTTTGGATTGGGCTCGAACACAAACAGCTCCCTACATACTACATAGTGCACTATGTGTCCAATAATAAGGAAGTGATCTGGGAACAGCTGTGTTTGGATTAGCCGGGTTAACTGCACAATGTAGTCATGCACTACATGACTACTACACACTACGTAGTGCGTACATCCTATATCCCCGATAAGTGAGCGATCACTATGCAACTAACACACTTTATGTAGTGCAGTATATGTGTATTTTGGACACGAACCGCGCGCGCGTCCACATTTTCGCTTATCTAAGTGCACTTACCCGGCATTATCCTTCTCGATGTCTTTATGAATCAGCTTCATACTCGCTCGATATTCCTGTGATAATAATAATAATGTTACTAATGTTTAAGCGTGTTAATCCACTGCGTTCAGGTTTTTCGATGGTTTTATTTTAAACATCCCAGTCATCGCTCCAGAATGAATCACCAACTGTTCGAGCTGTCGCGGAGGCGTGGCGTCACCCGGACGCGACACGAAGCCGGAAACCGGAAGTAAATTCGTCTGTATTAAAACTTGTTTTTAAATGGTTTTACAACTCCTGGCAAAAATGATGGAATCACCACACTTAGAGGATGCTCATAACATTCGTCACATAAATTACACAAAACTATTTTTGTTTAATAGCTGAACATTCTGGCTTTGTGAAAAATACCTCAAACAAATCAAATGAAATTATTTTAATTAATGGCATATTTTTTCCCCCCCCGCAGATCAAGTAAAGGAAAAAAAATAATGGAATCACCTTTTAATTTGCATTTCTAAAAGAAATACCAGCGATACCAAGTCTAAAATGCTAATTAGTCTGCAGTTAAAAGACAGCGCTTACAGACCTTAAACCTTGGACGTTTTGAAAGGAAACATGGCCCCAACAAGAGAGTTGTCAATTGAAGCTATGGAAAGGATTATAAAACTCCTTCAAGTAGGAAATCTGACACGGAGTGTGGCAAAAGATGTTTTTTTTTATTTTATTTATTTTTTTAATTTTATTCCCAGTCAGCTGTGTCTAAAATTTGGTGCAAGTATAAACAAAATGGGAAGGGTATAAAAGGAAAACGTATGGGTCGACCAAGGAAGACGTCGAAGCGTCAGGATAGAAAACTCAAAGCAGTACGCCTTGAAAATAGAAAATGCACAACAAAACAAACGAAAAACAAACGGGCGGAAACAGGAGTGATGGAGCTGTAAGAAATCGGCTGAATGAAATGGGATTTACGTGTAGAAAAGCCAAACGAAACCCAGCACTGACACCTAAACAGAAGGAGACAAGGTTACAGTGGGCTAAACAGAAGCAGTCATGGAGTGTGGATGATTGGATGAAAGTGACATTCAGTGATGAACCACGAATCTCCATTGGCCAAGGAGATGATGCTGGAACTTTTGTCTGGTGACGTTCTAATGAAGCATATAAAGATGACTGCCTGAAGAAAACAATCAAATTTCCCCACTCATCTATGACATGGGGTTGCATGTCAGGTAAAGGACCAGGGGAGACCCTCAGCAGTCAATGCACAGGTGTACACTGAAATTTGGGACACTTTTCTCATAGGTTTGGTGATGATGGAGTCATTTTTCAGGATGATAATGCATCTTGCTACAGAGCAAAGAGCGTTAAAGCTTTTCTTCAGGAAAGGCAGATCAACTTAATGACATGGCCAGGAAACAGTCCGGATCTCAATCCGATTGAAGATTTATGGTGGAAATTTAAAAAATTGGTCTATGACAAGGCTCCATCCTGCAAAGCTGACCCGTCAACCGCTATTCGAGAAAGTTGGAACCAGCTTGATGGAGAATATTGTTTTTCATTAGTGAAGTCCACGCCTCAAAGAATTCAGGCCGTCATAAAAGCCAGAGGAGGAGCAACAAAGTACTAATTATGATTTTTTTGTTGATGATTCCATAATGTTTTCCTCAACATTGAGTGATTCCATCATTTTTTCCTCTACTTGACATGGACAAAAAATGCCATTAATTAAAATAATTGAATTTAATTTGTTCGAGGTGTGTTTCACAAAGCCAGACTGTTCAGCTATTAAACAAAAATGGTTTTGTGTCATATCTGTGATTTGTTTATTTGCTATGAAGTAAAAAAAGCCGGGTGAACATCCTCTAAGTGTGGTGATTCCATCATTTTTGCCAGGGGTTGTATTTCTCAAATATCTAATATGCAAACACCAATGATATTTACAGTGTACATGCATGATTACATTCTAACACAGCTTTATGTCTGCATTTGCATGAGCAAAACAAACAAAAATGCAATAAATTTAATGAAGAAATAAAGATATAAATATTTTTTTATTAATAGCCATGTCCTGTTAGTCTGATAACTGTTATGCTTTATTATTATTATTATTATTATTATTATTATTATTATTATTATATTCTAAACATTTAAAATAGATGAAAAAAACAGCTTTAATTAGACACTAAGACATGTCAGGCCAAAACTGAGACACAAAGGATAAAGAAAGCGTTTAAAGAGCATTTAAAAAAGTTTCTCTTGCTATATTACAGGCTCTGTGTTCAAACAAAACTATCACAGTAGGCTATAAAATGTGTACGAGTGTTTAAAAAAATGACTTATTTGGTTTCATACCACAGCGCTATTGAATTCCGGATTCTGATTGGTCGAAAGATGTTGATTAAATTTCTGTTACAGCAGCTCTGACATTAGTGGAGCTACAAACCACAGGTTTATATGAATGCGCACGTTCTAATACATTATCGTTTCTATAATAACGACTCATTCACTTGTACATAATCTAATAATAAATGCACGGAAAAACGTGTGATCGTTGATACGGTGAAGTTTTCTTTAAACAGATGTTTATTTAACATTTATGGAAGGAGTCTCCAGTGTCAGTGCTTTGTAACAGCTGCTATAACCTGTCTATAAACAATAGAAACCCTCATCAAATTTGTAATGGTTTTAATGGTTATGAATGGGACTTGTATTGGTTTTAATGGGAACTCTAATGGTCCCAGTGGGTCTCTACTGGTAATTTGTTGCCTTCTATTGGTGGCATGTTATGTCTAGTGGAGTCCATTAAGGACCAGTAATGATAATGGTTTTAATGGTTAGCTGATGGTTTGTAATGGTATTTGTAGTGGAAACCAATAGAATTTCTGACATGGTTTCTATTGTTTTTTTTTTTCCCAGCCGGGTCTGCTTCACCATGCCGTTGATTTATTTATTTATTTAAATTTTGTAAGATGGATGGTGTATGATAATAAAATTACGAACTAAACGTCTAATTACTACACTTGTTGCAATGATGAATTACATAAATACTTTAATACTTAATTAAAAATGTTAAATTACATTTAAAATGTTGCTGGAAAAAAAATTAACTTCGGGGTGGTAACAGTAACAGTTAGTTAAATAGTTAAATAATTGTCATTATTTATTTATTTATTTATTTACGGAGCAACGGTTGTGAGGTGACGCAAGCGGAAGTGATACAACCACAGAGCGCTCTAAAGCGGTAGGTGAGACAGGAAATGGCTTTGACGCGTTAGCTGTGCAGACGGTGCTGTGTTTTTTTTTTTTTTTTTTAATACGGATAAACTTGAGAGAACGACGGGACTTTATATTAGTTGAACATTAATGTTGTGAGTTAATCGACCTGGTTTATTACTTGTAAACTTATCCAGTTCTGTTCAGCCCTGTTTTACAAAAAAAAAAAAAAAAAGATTTTTAACGTTTTTTTTTAATCGTGAGAGAGAGAGAGAGCCAGCCAGCGCGAGGCCGGGTGTGCGCGAGCTTCCTCCTGTTGCTGGCAGGTTAGCTTGCTGGCTAAATCCTGAGGTAATTTTTCAGATAGAGGGAAAAGAAAAGAAACACGAAAAATGACCGAATCGGACAAATTAAACATCGATTCTATCATCCAGCGTCTTCTGGAAGGTAAGTAGCTCTTATGAGAGATAGGTTAGCCTTCGCTTTTTTCCTCCTATCCTCCGTCCTTCCCTAGCGCTATATATATATAGGCTTAACGCTGTTACGTAGTCTCAAATAGACGCACGCTCCCTACAGCAATGCGCTACGTTGGCTGTGAATCTGCAACCTACCTAGTGTACTATGTTTACTAGAGAAGGGAGTTTGGGATAGTGGCCGGTTAGTGAGTGAGTGAGTGAGAAGAATGGCGGGCGCGAAGCACATAAACCCTGAAAGTGACTTTCATTCACAAGACAGAAATATAGTTTATTCCAAATATCATGGTTTTACTAGGTTACTAACTTAAATAAACAAACAAATAAACAAACAAATAAATAAATATTACAGTCTATGTTATGTTTATTTACTGATTATCATGGGACACTCCACTTCTGATTAATGTTTTAAATCATGATTATAATTGTGTTTTTTTTTTGTTTTGTTTTTACAAGTGAAAGGCTCCAGACCCGGTAAAAACGTCCAGCTGACGGAGAATGAGATCCGTGGGCTGTGTCTCAAATCCAGGGAGATTTTCCTCAGCCAGCCCATCCTTCTCGAGCTGGAAGCACCTCTGAAAATTTGCGGTAACCCCTTCTTCTAATCCCTCGAAATTCTTCACATTTACACCCGGCCTGGAGGGATGTTATACGTGAACAGTACGATAATCCCGTCGAATGGTCTCCTGACTGCGATTATTACGTCATTATATGTACACTAGTAGGCCTGCTGCATGCCACAGCATGAACAAAAGAATGTTTTCTGAATTCAGAGGGCGAAGTCACAGCAACACACTTGTGTACGATTGGGTCAGGAATTAACTTGTTTCTCAACTGGAATGTTAGGCGACCATCTTGAAATGAGTTTAATGCAAAATTCTATCAACGGGATTTCCTGATGACGGTGCCTCATTTTATAAAATGAATACATTTATATTCATAATATATTATATTCTATAAAGAAGCATCTCTCACTCTCTTTCTCTCTCACTATTTTTCTTTCTTGTCTTTAGGTGATGTTCACGGTCAGTACTACGACCTGCTCAGGCTGTTCGAGTACGGCGGATACCCCCCGGAGAGTAACTACCTGTTTTTGGGAGACTACGTGGACAGAGGGAAGCAGTCTTTGGAGACTATCTGCTTGCTGTTGGCCTACAAGATTAAATACCCAGAGAACTTTTTCCTGCTGCGAGGGAACCATGAGTGCGCCTCCATCAACAGGATATACGGCTTCTACGACGAGTGTGAGTGTGTTTGCGTCCTTTTACGTTTACTACATCTTATCTTGCCCATCATGCGTCAGTGTACAAAAGTGCACGAGATGATGATGAGCTCCTCTTCATCACCGGCTCTCTCAGGATGGCCTTTTGAACAGAATTCGCCCTTGTAGGAGATGATGACGTGACTAGTATGGCTGCGTGACCTGAATGAGTTTAGTTGGTTTATCAGCTGTTGACTTTATCTAGTTGCTGTAACTTTTGAGTCATCCACCGAAACGTTTTTAAGTGACTTATTAGAGTGAAATGTTCCTCGTCTGTATTTTTCACGCCGTTTGTTTCTGATTGCAGGTAAAAGACGCTACAACATAAAACTGTGGAAGACGTTTACAGACTGCTTCAACTGCTTGCCCGTGGCAGCCATCGTCGATGAGAAGATTTTCTGCTGCCATGGAGGTAATGTATAACCCAAAGCCCACCAACAAGACGCCAGAAGTCTCGTTGAGTCTCACACTGCTGCCTGAGAGAATCGACAGACGTCTCTGACTATACTGTTGTGTTGTAAGACTGTTTGCATACTTTTTCCTCACCCCCACAGCATGCTTTACATGTAATCCTCACCGGAGCGTCTTCACGGCAGGTGGAACGTGGCTGCTTTTTGAAAGCAAGGCTGTCTTCGTCTTTTTTCCCCCCTTTTTTTCCTTTTTTTGTCACAGCAGAGCTTCCAAAGTTGAAAAAAACGTTCATTTTAAGAAAGGTGCAGAATGACGTTAAGCAAACATGGACTACCTGTGAAACGACTCTCTTTAAATCTTTAAAGAGGCATTTACTTAGTATATAAGGAAATTTGACTCCAGTAATCTGTTTGAAATAAATTTGAAAATGATATTGTCTAAATTCTGAACCATAATTTGCCTACCTCGCCATTCCTTTGTGAAATTCTATTTCAAACAGTTTTCTGTCCTATTAAAGTGAAACCCGTTCCCCAGGACACATACAGCTTATAACCAGGTTTATATGACGTGATAAGCGTTAGAGCAATGCCATATCCTTCTTCAGACTCCTCTAGGGTGTTTTTTTTTTTTTTTTTTTTTGGTAACCGTGTGTGTTTGTTTCAGGCCTGTCTCCGGACTTGCAGTCGATGGAGCAGATCCGGCGCGTGATGAGACCCACGGATGTGCCGGATCAGGGGCTGCTCTGTGACCTGCTGTGGGCCGACCCTGATAAAGACGTGACGGGCTGGGGCGAAAACGACCGCGGCGTCTCCTTCACCTTCGGCTCAGATGTTGTCGCCAAGTTCCTGCACAAACACGACATGGACCTCATCTGCCGAGCGCACCAGGTCTGACTCACAGACCACACCTCATGTCTCAGAACCAGATTTGCATATTAGGCCTTAATATATTTTCAATAGCACATCATCAATAGAGAATACTTTTTAATGAGGGATTTGATTTGTAAACATGACAAATTTTTATTTTCATAATTTCCTAATTAAAATTAATCTTTACATTAGTTAGTGTGAAGATACTGATGTTTGTGTGCTTCATATGATGGTCCCCTCAGTATGTGTGTTTATTGTGTGTGTTCAGGTGGTGGAGGATGGATACGAGTTCTTTGCGAAGCGGCAGCTGGTGACTCTCTTCTCCGCCCCGAACTACTGCGGCGAGTTCGACAACGCCGGCGCCATGATGAGCGTGGACGAAACGCTCATGTGCTCCTTCCAGGTAATTAAAGTACATTAGTACATCAGCGAGGCAGGAATTTTTTTTTTACACTCCACTTCCCACTGCATTTTCCACTTCTGAGTAAATGCTGTTGCTCAGAAGTGCTCAGTAGTCAATTTTTTGCTACCTTGGAGTGTTTTGACTTGATGATCAATTAGGATTTGACACAAGTTTGTTACAAGTGTATTTGCCAATCCCATTTTAAATTTTGACCTTGAAGGTGTACATGACGTTATGAAACAGCGACCCATGTGATTTATACAGCTCTACACTGACACCCAGTGGTTATACAGTAACATCTCTGGTGTTTAGATATGTGCACTACTTTCTGTTTCTGGATGAGTGGAAATGGCTAAAGAGATTTAGCCATTCGTTCGCCAGTTGTATTATATTATTGGCATTGATTAAAGAATATAAATAATACACAAGCCCATAAATTTAAACAAATAAAACAAAGCGCTTTGCACTTTATAGGTTTTATAAATTGTAGTTCGGTTTGGCTTACGCAAACTTATATCTACACATAACTTCGCTAAAACATTGTTAAATGATTCAGTTAAGTGCATTAATACAGACAGGAATGAATATATAAATTCTTACATCGGGGTCGGCCAATTGTTCTCATCTAAGAAAGTTTCTAATATTGAATGTCGTTTTGGCTATGAGCTGTAGTGTTTTCTCTTTACATCGCATTAAAAAAAATTATTATTCAAGTCTGGCTGGAGTTTTAAGTCTCTCTACGTTTAACCGTGTAGTGACTGTCACTTTGCTTTAATTTTCTTCTTTTTCTAGAATTTCTAGGTTACTCTGCTTTTGAGCATGTATATAAAGTCTCGCTTGTATTTCCTGCGAGACTTGTCATGTCTTGACCAGTCAATTAAATCTCTAATAACAGGACTCTCCCAAACTACTCCTTTAAAACCCAATATCGTAACGTTTTTCAAGTTCAAGTTCAGTTTATTTGTATAGCGCTTTTAACAATGGACGTTGTCCCAAAGCAGCTTTACAGAAGTATATAAATTCAGGACATAGATTTTAAATTTATGAATTTATCCCCAATGAGCAAGCCAGAGGCGACGGTGGCAAGGAAAAACTCCCTGAGATGATATAAGGAAGAAACCTTGGGAGGACCCAGACTCAAAAGGGAACCCATCCTCATCTGGGTAACCCCAGAAGTAGGGCATCAGGATGGATCGATCAGGTCCAGAGAGCAGAAGGGGTCGGGATTACTGGCATCTCAGGAGTATCATGTGAAGCTCGACAGAAGGGGAGGGAGAGAGAGCGAGCGAGGGGGAGAGAGAGAGAGAGAGAGCGAGCGAGGGGGAGAGAGAGAGAGCGAGAGAGAGAGATCATTAGGTATGCTTATTGTCCCGTAATGGTTAAGGACAATGTACTTTGTGTAAGTGAAAGCAGGTACTCTGGCAAGACTAGCTATGACAGGATAACTAAAAGGGAGAGCCAGAAGGTAACACAGACATGAGGGCTCCCTGGGACAAGGTGGCCAGCCACCCCACCACCAACAAACCTTGGTGGACGCCTGAAGGTGGGGGGGTGACATCATCCAGACATCCCAGTTCACCACAACACACTATGCCCGTGAGACCTCTAGATCTGCTCCTTTACCTAAGGAAAAAAACTATTCACGAAAGGCTTGATTAAACAAATATGTTTTCAGCCTGGACTTAAACACTGAGACTGTGTCTGAGTCCTGAACACTAATTGGAAGGCTGTTCCATAACTGTGGGGCTTTGTAAGACAAAGCTCTTCCCCCTGCTGTAGCCTTCACTATTCGAGGTACCGACAAATAGCCTGCGCCTTTTGATCGAAGTAGGCGTGGCGGATCATAAAAGACCAAAAGTTTGCTTAGGTACTGTGGCGCGAAGCCATTTAGCGCTTTATAAGTCAATAGTAGTATTTTATAATCATGTAGTGACAATATATTTCTTATCTTAGCAATATTTCTGAGGTGAAAGAAGGCTATCCTAGTAATATTACCTACATGGGCATCAAAGGAAAGACTGGAGTCAATGATCACACCAAGGTCTTTTACTGCTGCACATGATGAAACAGAAAGGCCATCCAGAGTTACTATATAATCAGAAAACTTCCTTCTAGCTGCATGTGGTCCTAGTATAAGTACTTCTGTCTTGTCAGAATTAAGTAAGAGGAAGTTAATGAGCATCCACTGTCTAATGTCCTTTACACATTCCTTGACTTTATTAAACTGGTGTCTGTCATCTGGCTTTGCTGAAACATACAACTGTGTGTCATCAGCATAACAGTGGAAGCTAATTCCATGTTTACGAATAATTTGACCCAGAGGTAGCATATATAAAGAAAAGAGAAGTGGGCCTAAAACAGAACCTTGCGGAACACCAAACTTTACCTCAGTATGCACAGAGAATTCACCATTTACATCTACGAACTGATAACGATCAGTCAAATAAGACCTGAGCCAGGAGAGGGCCACGCCCTTAATGTCAACAACGTTTTCTAGTCTACCGAGGAGAATAGTATGATTAATTGTATCAAAAGCTGCACTAAGGTCAAGCAACACAAGCATGGAGACACAACCCTGATCAGAGGCCATCAGTAAGTCATTTACCACTTTAACCAGTGCTGTCTCTGTGCTATGATTAGGCCTAAATCCTGACTGATATATTTCATGAATGTTATTCCTATTTAGGTACGAGCATAGCTGCTGTGCTACAACCTTTTCTAAGATCTTGGAGATAAAGGGGAGATTTGATATTAACTGGACAATTGACAGGGGTCGAGGTCAGGTTTTTTGATAACTGCTAATATAAATGATTTAGGTACATAGCCAGTGCTAAGGGAAGAGTTGATTATTTTTAGAAGGGGGTTTGATTATTTCTGGAATAATCTGTTTGGAGAAACATGTAGGTAGGGGATCTAGTATACAAGTTGATGATTTTGAAGAAGAAATTAATGAAATTAGTTCGGTAGTTTTCGGATTAGTTTTCCATCTTTCTTCCTTCCTTCTCTTAGATCCTGAAGCCTGCTGATAAGAAGATGTTGGCGTACAGCGGCGCTGGAGCTTTCGGGTCCGGCCGACCCGTCACCCCACCAAGAAACGCTGCCAAGGGAGGCAAAGCCAAGAAATAACAAACACAACACACACTGTCTCTCTCTCTCTCTCTCTCCCTCTCACACACACACACACACACACACACACACACCCACCCACCCACCCCCCCTACACCTTCTCTTCCTCTCCTACTTCCTTCAGTCTACCTCTCCTTTTATTCCTCGTCTTTCACATTTCTCTCTTTTCTTGCTGTGAATGTTCAGGTTTTTTAAAAAAAATTTTTAATTGAAGACCAATTATGGGCGTGATATTATAATGTTTCAGTGTGTGTGGTTGGTGGGGTGGGAGTTTAAGACCCCTTTATCTTTACCTTCTATCACTTTTCTTCATCATAGATGTATAGAAATAAACACAAATCCCTTTTAGGGATTTTTTTTTTAATTGGACCTAAGCAATTTTTTCCCTCTTGAGTCTCAGGGTCCGACACACCTTTATCTCCTGAAGCAATCACTTTAATTGTTTGTGTGCGCGTGCGTGTGTGTTTTATCACTGCCACTCTTAAATGTGAAGTGTGTATGTTTCCTGTTTCATCAGCAGATGGAGTGCTGGGGTTTAGGACAAGATGTGTGTTTTTTTTTTTTTTTTTTTTTTTTTTTTATTCTTCAGCCTAGAACTCATGACCCATTTGTACAAAATATCTCTGGCATTCTCGCGCTTCTCTTCACATTTACTTTGTTTACTGATGTGAGCGATCAGCTTTACTGTCTCTTTCAGTAGGGATCTTTTTTTTGTTTGTTCGTTCAACATCATACATTAGATTTGTACAGCGCATTACTTGAATAAGAAAATCTCTTCCATGTTTTGTAGTTATTCATGAGCTTGGACAATAAAGTGAGAATCTCTTACAAGAAATAATTCATGAATATGGTTGTTTTTGTTCCCCAGGAAGTGTAAAATGACAAAGTGGTGTGCAATTAATTGGTTATGCAACAGACTTTAACTGGGCTCAGCGTTAAATGTAATGTAATGAATTGTAATATAATGTAATTCACCGATCAGCCATAACATTAAAACCACCTGCCTAATATTGTGCAAGTCCCCCTTGTGCCGCCAAAACAGCTCTGACCCGATGAGACATGGACTCCACAAGACCTCTGAAGGTGTGCTGTGGTATCTGGCACCAAGACGTTAGCAGCAGATCCTTTTAAGTCCTGTAAGTTGCGAGGTGGTGCCTCCATGGATCGGATTTGTTTGTCCAGCACATCCCACAGATGCTCGATCGGATTGAGATGTGGGGAATTTGGAGGCCAGGTCAACACCTTGAACTCTGTCATGTTCCTCAAACCATTCCTGAACAATTTTCAGTGTGTCAGGGTGCATTATCCTGCTGAAAGAGGCCACTGCCATTAGGGAATACCGTTGCCAGGAAGAGGTGTACTTGGTCTGCAACAATGTTTAGGTAGGTGGTAAGCGTCAAAGTAACATCCACATAAATGCCAGGACCCAAGGTTTCCCAGCAGAACATTGCCCAGAGCATCACACTACCTCTGCTGGCTTGCCTTCTTCCCATAGTGCATCCTGGTCCCATCTCTTCCCCAGGTAAGCGACGCACACGCACCTGGCCGTCCACATGATGTAAAAGAAAACGTGATTCATCAGACCAGGCCACCTTATTCCTTTGCTCCATGGTCCAGTTCTGATGCTCACCTGCCAATTGTAGGTGCTTTCGGCAGTGGATATGGGTCAGTATGGACACTCTGACCGGTCTGCAGCTAAGCAGCTCCATACGCAGCAAGCTGTGATGCACTGTGTGTTCTGACCTCTCGATCATATCCAGCATGAATTTTTTCGGCAGTTTGTGCTACAGTAGCTCTTCTGTGGGATCGGACCAGACGGGCTAGCCTTCGCTCCCCATGTGCATTAGTGAGTCTTGACCGCCACTTTTGGTAGGTACTAACCACTGCATACCAGGAACACCCCACAAGACCTGCCGTTTTGGAGATGCTCTGACCCAGTCGTCTAGATATCACAATTTGACCCTTGTCAAAGTCACTCAGATTCTTACGCTTGCCCATTTTTCCAGCTTCCAACACATCAACTTCGAGAACTGACTGTTCACTTGCTGCCTAATATATCCCACCCCTTGACAGGTGCCACAGTAACAAGATAATCAATGTTATTCATTTCACCAGTCATTGATTTTAATGTTATGGTTGATTTTATTACAGTTTATAATATTCATTTTAATTAAAATGCACTGTTAAATAATCAAATCAAGATCACCATGCTCATGCACACACTCATTCACACCTAGTAGCAATTAGAGTCACCAATTTTAGGAGATAGTCGGAAACCTACACGGACACAGGGAAAACGTGAAATTCCACACAGACAATAATCTGAGCTCGGGATCAAGCTGAGGTCCCTGCAGCTGTGAAATGACAGCCACTCACCCCAGAGTTATGAAGTATGGGAGAAAGTCCATGCCTGAAGCACCACTTTCCTCCAGAGTTGACTTTCTATAAATTCCCATTACCCTCTTTCTCTGCTAGTGATGAAGCTTCCACACCACCTGCTCCCTGTCTCTGTAGGAGTGTAAAAAAAAAAAAGTAGGAGCCTGGCTGTCGCACAAAGCTGCCCGAGTTCTCCCCCGTATTCCAGTTCCATAATTACTCTTCATGTCAGTCAATAAAAATGATGCAACAGTGGGTTTGGGTTTTAACAAGATGGCCATGAATTGTCTTAAGTCTTCTAGTCAGAGTGTAGAATGCTAAAACAAAATCCTTTGGTGGCCCAGGCCTCCTGGTCTTGTGGTATTCCGGTAGTTGGAGATCCTTTGGGATGACATGTAAGTAAAAGTCTGATTTATTTTGGTCTTTAGGTCATGAGATTCTTCCTCAAATCCATATTCCCTTTGACACTGATGAGGTTGCATCTCAAATTAGATAGTGGTTTAGAAAGTGGAATAAACATTTTGTCATCACTTAGTGAAGAAATTTTGGCTATCCAATCCATAGCCAGCGTGTCCCTCGTCAGTCAACAAAGAGTTGAAAAGCTGGCTTGATTTGTTGAAATAGGGCTAATCTGGGATAACTGAAATGCAGTCAGTGTACCAGCTAATGGGAACATAGAAACCTAAGACAGTTTTGTTCACTGGGGCTTTCCTGCTGTGAATTGGGAGTCCACACAATTGCAGAATGATGAGCACATGGAGAAATCATGACGAAATCAATGTAACTTTTCGTGCTCCTCCTTGGCACCGAGTCAGGATATTGGAAAAGAAGAAGAAGATGATGAAGAATCAGGATTGCTTCACTCACCTCTTATTGGTTTGCAGATTCTTGATATAAGCCTTGACTGCCTTGTTTCACTTGCTCTGCAGGAATTGGAGTCTAAAAATTATTGGCTGAGCAGCAGCCATGCTAACACCTCATAAGAAAGCTACATGTGCACAGCTAAACTGCCACTAAGTCATATTTATGCTATTTAAGGTGTCACTTTGTTGAGTGTCAACATATAATCACGTACAGCTGTCTGTCAACAGCTAATACATTCTTGGCTGGACATGCCTAATAAATCCTAGATCCTTGATCATAAAAATGTCAACTTCGGGTCCAAACATTCTTGGAAACACTTCAGAACTGAGATTTTCAGTAGTAATTGGAATACAATTACAATACAAAACTAGATTTTGGAGCATGGTTGTGGGAATTTGTGCCCATTCAGTCACAAGAGCATTAGTGAGGACAGGCACTGATGTCAGTAAGAACGTTCGGTGCACAGTTGGCGTTCCTCAGTGGGGTTGAGGTCAGGGCTCTGTTCAAGCCACTCAAGTTCTTCTCACTTTGTGCACAGGGGCATTGTCATGCTGGAACATGTTTAGACTAGGCTTCTTAATTCCACTGAAGGGAAATCTTTAAGCTTCAACTGCTCCATGTTCCAGTTCTGATGCTCACCTTCCCATTGTAGGTGCTTTCAGTGATGGACAGTGGTCAGCATGGGGACCAGACAGGCTAGCCTTAGCTCCCCATGCGTATCAGTGAGCCTTGTGCGCCCATGACCCTGTCACCAGTTCACCGGTTGTCCATCCTTCGACCACTTTTGGTAGGTACTAACCACTGCATACCAGGAGCACCCTACAAGACCTTCAGTTTTGGAGATGCTCTGACCCAGTCGTTTAGCCGTCACAATTTGGTCGCTCAGATCCTTACGCTTGTCAATTTTTCCTGCTTCCAACACATCAGCTTTGAGAACTGACTCTTCACTTGCTGCCTAATATATCCCACCCCTTGACAGGTGCCATTGTCACAAGATGATCAATGTTATTCACTTCACCTGTCATTGGCTTACCTGCCAATGTTATGGCTGATTGGTGTATAGCAAAAACAGAAGAATTGGCCTATCCGTTCCAACACTTTCAGAGGGGACTGTATTTGTAATTTAAACCATAGCTACCCTGACCAGGATAAGGCAGTTATTGAAGACCCAATATGCTCCTATCCATGTCCACTTGCATATTTTGTTGTCTCTCTGCTCAACGTCACTGGCAATTTTGTGATATTGACTTCGATTGGCAATAAGAATTCCATTTTGTGAGCTTTGCTGAATTCTTGCTGCAATGCTACCTGTGCAAACCTCTACAATCCACCTACTGGCAAAAACCAGAGAGCCCCACAGGCACAAGGAGAACATAAGAATCTCTGCAGAGACAGATACTGGATTATGAGCTCAGGAGTACATATTAAGTGGGTGGAACTTCTAGTGGGTGGGAGGTTGTTTATCCATCCGGATCTGATTGGCTTGTGAAAAACCCCAATTCGGTATTATTCATTCTTCATTCAATATTCATTCGGTATTAAAATTGAACTCGGTTATGAGTGTATATTGGCTCATGTTAATGTAAACTGTAACTGTTTGAGCAGCGGTTTGAAAAGATTCTTAACGTGTCAGTGGAAAGTTGCTTCATGTGTCTCAGAGGAACCCTATATTAGCCTTTGCCCTCTTGGGGTCACTAGCTGTCTGTATATATGTAACTAAAGCCTGACAAACCTTCAGATCTTCGTAGACAGTGGCACACATGGCCGCGGAGTATTGTGTGTATTGCTCTTCACATGTCTTCTCCTACGGAACACGTAGTACAGCCCTGAGTAAGAGGGAAGGTGTGAACAACTGCACCAACTGGGAATCATGCGCATAAATTTCATTGCAGTTCATAAGAAATGTAATTAGCATTAGAGCTTGGTGTTCAACATTTAATTAGAAAAATGAGACTGCTGACTTTTTTTTTTTTTTTTTTTTTTTTTTTTTTTTGCCATGTTTGATATAATTAGCATGTGTGAATCCATAGTGTGTATATCATTGCCTGGCTTGTCGTGGGTTATTTTTAACATCGCCACGAACACAAGTGTCGCAAAAGCAGCTGCCGCCTGGTATTCCCTGATCCTTATCCTAGAATTACTACAGCGCCATCAGTTATACAACACTACATAAGAAACAGAAATAACAGCCTGGTGACACAACTACAGAGGAGTATGCTATATCTCCTGAATTTGATCACAATGACCTGTTTTGATTTGATCACAATTGGTTCTCATGCTCTCATTTGTCTAGTTTAGAGAAGTGATCTCATGTTAATTCTTGACAGAAATGTTTGATGATGGTCAGATGAAAGCAGGGCCGGAGAATCAATTAATTTCCTATTAAAAAAAAAGCAGACCAAGATTTGATCCCTGACAAACTCCTTTTTAAGGAGCTTAAAGGGAAAAAATTGATAAAATCTCATTTATTATTTCATTCATCTTTTGTTAACTGCTTTATCCCGGTGGATTCATAGTCTATCCTGGGAACACACTACACACACACACACACACACACACACACACACACACACACACATATATATCGGGAGATATTTCAGAACATCATGCACACATTCACAAATGTGAATTGGTTTTTCTTTTTTTCTGAGGTGAGAGGGAACTGGAGAACGTGAGGAAACCCACACAGTCGTGAGGAAAACTTGTGAAACTGTACAAACGGTAACTGGAGCAGTATTGAACTCCAGACCTCAGTGCTATGTGATACAAATATTAATTGCCGCACCACTGAGTAGTACACGATTAAAAAAAAAAAAAAAGCTTCCATGACACAATGTTTTAAAATAAATTCAAGTTTAATTACCAAATTATGTTGTTTTAATTGCTAGAAATGTTTGACCACATTTTGAGTTCTGACAATGGGTTATTGCTTAATTAATATATAGGGAGCCTTTATAATGAAAGACGCATTGAATGATTTACATGAAATGTACATGTAATTACTGACATACCTGACTCAGAATGCGAACCCTGTTTCCAAACCAAATCTCCAAATGAATTCCCTGGAATTTGTTCTGGCACAGTTTGCAAATGGAACCACTGGGAATCCCATTGGCAGGTCTAATGAATTTCAGAAGTACCTTAACTGGTTGAGCTGGAAAAAAAAATTAAAAACAAAAAAAACAACCCTAGACAGTTATATCAGTCTGGGAGGGCTGGAAGGTTGTACATGCTTCCTGGATTTGCAGTTAAAGTCTGCAGAGCGTTTCACTGATGCTTTCATCAGTGGAGAGCTGCAGTGGATCTTAAATAAATAGTCACAGGTTAGTCTGCACACTGACCGAATTAGAATGATTGTTTTTAAAAAACAGAGATCGATTCAGTTGTGTTTAATATGTAGGGAATTATATTAAATTTAATCATTGATACCAATCATTACACCCTATTAGCTGAACAGATCTGTTGGATCAAAAACGAGCTTATTTAATTTCACTAAACACCATGACTTTAAAAAAAAATTTTTTATAAAATGAATTTAAGAAAGAACACATCATTAATCGATTGTTACATTTGGCTCATCTTTCAAAAGTGCAAACTCCGCACATGCTTACTTTACTATTAAAAGCTCCCCACACAGAAATGCACATGTGTGTACATGTAAGCGCTATCCATGGTGGTGTTGAAATGTGTATAAGATGCTTTAGGGTCCACGTCCAAGGCTCAGTATATCACTTAGTCTTTTGCCCTGTCCCCCTCCCTTTAAAAAAAAATAGAAATAAAACATGATCCTCGTCTTCCTTATGTAGGCTCCCATATTGAGTGACGGTCCTGCATGCTTATGTCTGTTTGTCTCCTCCTTCTGTCTTTCATTTTATTTCTAACTAACTGGCCACTCTGGCAACATTTAACACTTTCTATCTTTCTTTTTATCTTCTCTCTATAACACTATCAGTTGTATTTTTTTTCTCTGCATGTCCTGTACCATGCTGTAACACTGTCTTTAGGCTTTACTGAAATTGCAGAATGACACCTACACGATCCAAATGCTAAATGTTAATCCAATATATCATGGTAATGCAATGTAACGTTCGATCTTGAAGGATTTATGTGGTGAAATATGAATATGAAACATTTTAACCATATTGCCCTTACATTTCATACCAGCTGTAATTAATGAAACATCTAGCACCTTTCTACCAGCTAGCACTTTCCCTCTTTCCCCTTTGACCTCCTGAGGGGCCAGTTGAGCCATCACTCATCCCCCCCCTCATTACCCGTTTTCTGTCTCACTCTCTCACCTTCTCCTCTCTCCTTATTCCACTGACCATGCATGTTCCAAAAACAGCTCTCCTTTTCATTTCGACACAACCCCTCAGCCCCCTCTATGTCCTCGCGGTTCCTGTCCAAGTCTGAATCCTTTCCTGTAACCACGCCCCACAAGGCCATAAACGAAGAACCGGAATTCAGGGGCCTGACCACGAGCTGGCTCGACCAATAGGATGAATCGCGGTGGTATAAAATGCTACACAGGTTTGTGTTTGTTCGCTCTTTCTGTCAGTCCAGCACTCCTGTAAGGAGGGGGGTCAAAGTAACAGGGACAGACTTCTTGGTCCAAAAGAGCATCACGAGCAAAAGAACCACAAACGGATAGATAAACACTTTCAGCTACACCTATTTTGCTCCTGAAGATCCTTCAGCCCTAGCAGGATGGAGGACGCCCACACCAAGACTTCCACAGAAGTCATAGCCTTCTTCGGGGTCAGCGAGCCCACCGGGCTTACACCTGACCAGGTCAAGAGGAACCTCACCAAGTATGGCCCCAATGGTGAGAAAGAGAGAATGGAGAAATGGGATTGAGTTAAACCAGGTCATGACTAGGTTGGGAATAGGATGTGACTAGAAAATAGCTTAAGCTTGAGCCGGTTGACAGATGCAGTCTTGATTCCCCGTAATGAAGCATTGTGAAATCACGCTGAATCTTTGTGCAAATTGGTACAATAACGTGACAAAAAGACGTACTCTGTAAAGTCTTGGGTTAAGCTTGAAGTGACACCAACAGGTTGTGCACCAGAAGTTGAGAAGCAGTGCTTTAAAATAGCTCAGAAGGAAAGCAAAAGGAGACAGGTGATGGCGCAAGGGCCTTGCTTTGGTGATTCGAGAAGGCTGATTTCATGAGCGGTATTTCTGCTGAGGGGAGGGGGGGAGCTTCTTACAGGGTGGTCAGTTTGCATTTTCAGAAATGCAGCTGGCATTGCAAAGTCATGATGTACACAACAGTGAAAGGAGACTGGATTTATGAAAGCTCTTTAGGTGGTGGTCATTATAAAATGAGCTTGTAATGGTATGGGTTGGTGAAAGATGCTTCATTTGTTCAAGTTCTTCAAGTGTTTTCCATCCAAGTCTTTTAATAAATGTGTGCCTTTCAAAATGCATTAAATCTATCTATCAATGCAAAAAAAAAAAAAACCTAATTAAACATGTATCATACTTTCGTACTTCCTGTAAGATGTAACTGTCAACATGATCCCTTAGAACTCTAACTTGGTATGTATTTGAAGTTCTTCTTGAGCTGAAATTCTGGTAGTAATCAGTTTGATCAGTTGGCTATTATCAATGGTTGTAGAGTTGCAGAGTAACAATCAGGTAAAATGAACAATATAACTCCATTATTATGCATATAAATCTATCTTTTCTCTCTCCTTCTCTCTCCTGTTAACCTGATCTCCAGAACTGCCAGCTGAGGAGGGTAGGTATCCACATTTGTTTGTGTTTTCATACTATAGATATGTCAAAGCCTTAATATCCCAATTAGCCATGTGGTTTGATCCGATATTAAATAATAGCTAAACAACTCTTTGGTCCTCCATTTAGAGGTCCATTGGTTCCATTATCTAATTGGAACAGATGCTAACACACATGTTTATTGAGTTTGCCTCTGACAATCCCATCCAACCTCTTACAGGAAAGTCCCTTTGGGAGCTGGTCATTGAGCAGTTTGAGGACCTGCTTGTTCGAATTCTGCTGCTTGCTGCCTGCATCTCATTTGTAAGTAACCACAAAACCAAGCGTACAGACACAATGTCTTTGGTACCCACAAATCCAAAACTGAGACTATAAATCGGTGCTAAATTATCACTTACAACAGCAAGACTAGCAAATGGCTTATCAATCTCTCTACAACCAAGCAACTCAGGAGATCTAAGTGATGCTCTGGCCACTTGTGTCAACTTTCTTTTCTAGCCAAGATTTACCTAATAATAATTACAGATATGCTGTTACAGTAAGGTTCAGACATAGCAACAGGTGTATTATGGTGAGACCATAACCTTGATATGATCAGGTGTTCCTATACAATAAGTATCAGTTAATGAAGGTGACAAACACAATCTAAAGGCATTTGTTTGACTGACTGTCAAGGTCACAATTGACGGTCGACTCAAGGTATTTTTCGCATTTATCCTCCTCATTTACCACACACTTATTGCATACTGCACACTGATACCATCTATGGTGATACATTCGTGCTTCACTTGCCAATTTGGCATGCGGTATAAGGAGTTATGTTTGTGTGCTTGCCAAATTGGCATGGCCGTACAGCAAACATAAGCAGCTTGAACAACAGCTGTACGTCATGCAACATAAGACCATCCAAGATGGCGGAGATTCTCTACTGTGCACCTGAAATAGTTTCCTTAAGAGCTTATCAATGTCGGTTGGCTGTTATGTCACCTATCTCCCCATTCTCTCTTCTTCCAAGTCTTGAAGTCTGCCTCTTTTTAACAAGGGTGCTTCATTTAGGGATTGGGGTTAAGGTGGGTAAGGTTAGGTTGGGGGGTGTTAAGAAGTAAGGGTTGGACATGAAGCGGTATCGATTGCTTCTGCCCTCCTCCCCATGCCTTGGCCAGCTGTCGCAATGGCCTTAGAAGGAGAATATTGAAGAGCTAAGGAGACGGGCAAGAGGTGTTTATTTTAAGAAAAGCCTCATGCTGGGCAGAGAAACTTAATCTCTCAGCAAAGGTCAGGACCAAGGGAAGACGGGATACAGAGGGCTGGAGAATGAGGTACAAAGAAGGGAGGGCCAGTGTTAAGCATAGACTCTGAGACATAAAATCTGACAATGTTATGCAATAAGATGCTTTGAAATATAGTTTTCAGTGTATTTTTGTCTGCATTTCACAAGAGCAGTGCAGATCACTAGGACCACTCAGGAATCCAGTTTCTGCCATGGATCTAGAGATCATGGTTACAAAATAAACCTCCCCTGAGACATAAATAGTCTACTACGGGGATCATATTTTATGGTTCCATTAAAACGTTTCTGGTGATAAAGTACTTGTTGTGAATAACAGTGAAACAATCAGTGTATGAATTATGAACGTATGCACCTGCAGATCCAAATTTTAGTTTTATTTCTCTCAGTCTGAAGGAACTTCTCAGGTGCCTATCATTTTATCACAGTGAAAAGACCATCAGTGATGCCTTCATTGATATAACATTCATTTAAACCAATAAAGTCACCTTCATGGATACAGAACCACATTCTTCACAACCATCTTTGTGGTGTTTGAAACAAGTGTATGTGTTCCTCTGGAACCCCTGTCTTAATGCCATGTCTCTTCCACTGCAGGTGCTGGCTTGGTTTGAGGAAGGTGAGGAGACTGTCACAGCCTTTGTCGAGCCATTTGTCATTCTGCTTATCCTCATCGCCAATGCCGTCGTTGGTGTGTGGCAGGTCAGAACAATAAGTACAATCTAGTGCTCAGTACTAAGTTATATCACAGTTTTAAAAAAAGCTGAGTTTGATCTGCCATACATGCCCAATGTCATTGGGACTGAAATGAAGTGTTACATGTGACAGGAGCGTAATGCTGAGAGCGCCATCGAGGCTCTGAAGGAGTATGAGCCTGAGATGGGCAAAGTCTACCGATCTGACAGAAAGAGCGTGCAGAGGATCAAGGCCAGAGAGATCGTCCCTGGTGACATTGTGGAGGTTTCCGGTGAGGCATCTTTTCTTTTCCCTTCTTCCCCCGACTCCCCCAGACCCCTTACTGGCAAATTAGCAGAAGTCTTTAATTGCGCTATAAGAAGCTAGCACACTAGAGGAGGCCTGCAGGTGCCTAGCATCCTAGCAGAGGCCTGTAAGAGCCATCCCAGCTTGCTAGTGGAGCATGTGACATGCTCAGGTTATTTAAGGTACAGTGAGAGAGGGAGGGAGCAAGAGAACTGTGGAGGCATGAGGGATGGCTTTAAAAACATGCTGAGAGAAGGAAAACAAAATCTTGGGTATAAATACTTCCCTGACATCTGCTAGTTGCACTGTTTGCCTCGTTGCTTAGGCCTTCCTGCTTCCTGACTATCCAATCGATTATATATGAATCCTGATTTAAATACAAAAAGGAAAGTAAAGCAGGAAGTTGCTGGAGAAACCTCAGGATAAATATTAGAAGCTTGTTGTTCATACCGCAACAGTTTGCAGATATTTGGCCACTGGATCCCCCTGTTATTGCCATTTTATTTGTAGACCTGGGAGTTACAAAAGCTAAGAGTCTGAGAACCCCAACATGTCCCCCCCCCCCCCCAACAATTATAGTACAACCTGTAATTACTATAAAGGGTGACCTTGAGAACTTGTGTCTTTACCTACTAGTTGGTGACAAAGTCCCAGCTGACATCAGGATTACCGCTATCCGTTCCACCACCCTGCGTGTTGACCAGTCCATCCTTACTGGTAGGTATCAATGTTAAGCTTCTAAAAAGTTTCACTTACATTAGAACCTTTTGAATTGATGATATTGGTTGACTGATTATTCATTTATTCAATATGATGTCTCTCTTAGGTGAGTCTGTCAGTGTGATCAAGCATACCGATCCCGTCCCTGACACCAGAGCCGTCAACCAGGACAAGAAGAACATGCTTTTCTCTGTGAGTTGGCAATAATCCACCTGTCCATCCATGCTCATTATTTAGTCATCCATCTCTTCTATCTTGTTCTTGTCTCTCCTTCCATCCATTCACTGTTCTGGCAGGTGAGCCAATGGATCCCAACTGTGGCCCTGGAAAACCCCAGACTAGAAAAATAATCTTTGTACCATATATTTTTGACCAGTAAGGGTTAGTTAATTACCCGATGAGATCACATGTGCGAGAGCACTAAAACGTGGCAAGAGGTTCTGCAGGACCAGGATTGGGAACCCATCCATCCTTTTCTTCACCCCTTGTTATTCCATTAGTTCACCAATCTATCGTCTCAGCCAAACAGAGCATGCATATCTTGTATTCATTTCATTTTCTTTCCTCCCTGTCAGAAAAACCATTCATCCATCCATTCCCAGTTACTGTGTATGTTACATTTTCATTCCATTTCCATTGTCTCCTCTCATCCAGGGCACCAACATTGCTGCTGGCAAGGCCATTGGTGTTTGCATCGCCACCGGCGTCTCCACCGAGATCGGCAAGATCCGTGACCAGATGGCTGCCACTGAGCAGGAGAAGACCCCTCTGCAGCAGAAGCTGGATGAGTTTGGCGAGCAGCTTTCCAAAGTCATCTCTCTGATTTGCGTCGCCGTCTGGATGATCAACATCGGCCACTTCAACGATCCCGTCCATGGTGGCTCATGGATCCGTGGCGCTGTTTATTACTTCAAGATTGCCGTCGCCCTGGCTGTCGCTGCCATCCCTGAGGGTGAGGATAGGGAAATCATTTTGTACAAGACATTTGATTTGAGAAATCTTTTGCAAACCTGAACGTGGGTCCTGGGTTAACTGTCTCAACTAGACAGGGGCACTAGGGAACACTCTTGGAACTACATTTTTTCAAGTGGGAGGACGGGGAGAAATACTATTGACAGTGGCTTCAAAATTCCTGCTTGTCTAGGACAATTAGATTTACAAGAATCTACTTGCTAGTACATAGGGTAATCATGAACTAGCACGTAATTTAAATAAACCTAATCGGCTAGTAATGCCTCTGTGGTTGAAGGGCACAAAATCAACTAATTTACTGATCAATGATGGTGGAGTGGTAAAATTGAGAGGTAGATTGTGGGGTACTGTTGTTATTATTAGCTAGTATGAAAATTACCTTGTGAACTCCCAACTGAAATAGTTTTGCTAGTTGGCTTAGAGGCTAAGCTGCTCTGTAATGTCACACTTGCACTACTATTTTTATTTTTTATTTTACAAATTAGTGTATACTAATTGTACTAAGTGTATACTTTTGAGATAGCATAATCCTGAACTAATGTGTAATTTAAATAAACTTCCACTTTGTAACTTAATCACCTAGTAATGCTTTAAAGGCAGCAACATTTGCTAATTTACTGATGATGGTGAAGTGAAATGACGGAGGCTGCTCTTATTAGCTAGCAGGAAAATTACCTTGTGAACTAACAAGCTTACAGTTCTTGCTAGCTGTCTTAGAGACTACTCTGTTCTGTCACTTGTCATCTCGGAGTATGATTTATATCAGTATTATGATTGGATTTCTTCAGGTCTGCCTGCTGTCATCACTACATGTCTGGCTCTCGGTACTCGTCGTATGGCCAAGAAGAACGCCATTGTCCGTTCTCTGCCCTCTGTGGAGACTCTGGGCTGCACCTCTGTCATCTGCTCAGACAAAACCGGCACCCTCACCACCAACCAGATGTGTGTCACAAAGGTGTGTATGACTTTTTTGTTAAACATTACAATGCTCAAGTATTTACCTGTAAAATTTTTCAAGCCTACTGGTCCAGTAAGTTATCAATATATTAATATTATCAGTATTCTGTTGAGATAAAATATTGGCGCCTGCATAAGAACCTACTAGTTATTTGGACCACTCACATTTCATATGAGTTAACTGGTTATTAATAACACAATTAACACATCAGAGCATAGCTATGCATGTTCCTAAACAGGATAAAATAATATTATTACTTTGTTACATCTATATTAATTTGAACAAACATGGAAAGAAAGGCATAAGAGCTACAAATACCACAAATGATCACATCTCAAAATGAATCCGAACCAAAACCTCTAATCATAATAAGGCAGAAAAATAAAATCAGTACGCCGATTTAGACATTAAAAATAAATATATAACACAATAATGAACTGAATCATTTCTGATCATGCTTGATTCAATTTTACTCGACAGATGTTCGTCATTGACAGAGTGGACGGTGATCATGTGTCCCTGGATTGCTTCGATATCTCCGGCTCCAAATACACTCCTGATGGCGAGGTGTAAGTAGCGGAGTAACTGATTATTTTCCTATAACAGCATGTCCCCAAATGTTTTATTCTTCTTATGCAACAGCAATTTGCCCACAATTTTTTAAAACAAATTAAAGAATTATGTCATAATTTGTATAATGAAGCTATCACTTCATTATATTATATTATATTATATTATATTATATTATATTATATTATATTATATTATAGACAAAAACAAATAAATAGATCTTTCCTGAGACTTTCCCATGTCTGAAAAATGAAGGGTACAGCTTTTATCTCTGAGTGTTACAAACCACTGACACTGGAGACTCCTTCCATAAATGTTAAATATAAACAAATGTCTCTTTATTATTCAGTCTAAGTGTGTATGAATGTTTTGCTCTTTAGGACTAGAGGAGGTGCTAAAGTTGACTGCAGTCAGTATGATGGCCTGGTGGAGCTCGCCACCATTTGCGCCCTGTGCAACGACTCCTCTCTCGACTACAACGAGGTGAGAAATACACAGTTTCGTTTTTATCCTGTTACAGCCTGCTTTTTATTGCCATCATGTCAAAATATTGAGTGTTTATCACTGTTGTGTAGCGAACGTTGTTTCATGTTTTATGTGTGTGCTTGCTCCACAGGCTAAGAAGATCTATGAGAAGGTTGGTGAGGCCACTGAAACCGCTCTGTGCTGCCTGGTGGAGAAAATGAATGTGTTCAAGACCAACGTTAGCAACCTGTCCAATGTGGAGAGAGCCAACGCCTGCTGCAGTGTGAGTCACACCAGTCTACACGGTTTAGTGTTACGCTTCAAATGTGTTTTCATCTCATCGGTATTTAAGTAATCGTTTTGAAGAAAAACTGCTCCCAGCTCTCAGTAGATATAAATAAAATTTATATTTTATTAGCATTTTCCCACCTATTGAGTGCTCTTCTCACTTTCCTGCAGGTTGTGAAGCAATTGATGAAGAAGAACTTTACCCTGGAGTTCTCCCGTGACAGGAAGTCCATGTCTGTTTACTGCACCCCAACCAGAGGAGACAGCGGCAGCAAGATGTTCGTGAAGGTCAGTTCACTGATCTCACTTCTGTTTGTCCCAGCAGCTGTATGTCCACTTTTTTATTTTATTTCAGTTCCTAAGCTCTAATAATCCTGTTCCTCACTCTGACCAATAGGGTGCCCCAGAGGGTGTGATTGACAGGTGCGCCTATGTGCGCGTTGGCTCCACCCGCGTACCCCTGACCAACCCCATTAAGGAGAAGATCATGACCATCATTAAGGAATGGGGTACTGGCCGTGACACGCTGCGCTGCCTTGCCCTCGCCACTCGTGACACTCCACTGAAGGTCGAGGAGATGAAACTCGATGACGCCACCAAGTTTGTTGACTATGAGGTATTAACAATGATCTTAAATTATTCACCATCAAACCACACACACACTGCTCACTATGCAGTCCACATAAACACTATCATCAATCCCCAATGGGCATGTCCCAAAACACACCCTATTCATGATCTAGGCCACATATACACCATCATCATTCCACTGTGTGCTTATCCCAAACCAAACACCCTATTCAATATACAGTCCATATAAACACCATCAGCAATCTACTAAGGGCATATCTCAAAGCACACACCATATTCACTAGAATCGGACATGTAAACACCATCATCAGTCCAATGTGGACACATCCCAAAGCACAAGCCCTATTCACTATATAGGCCACATAAATACCATTATCAGTACATTGTGGGTGTGTCCCAAAACACAAGCCCTATTCACTATATAGGCCACATAAATACCATTATCAGTACATTGTGGGTGTGTCCCAAAACACAACCATTATTCACTATATATGCCACACTGTACTCTCGATATAGGTCACATAGACACCTTCATCAGTGTCCCAAACACACACTACTGACTATGCAGTCCAAATAAACACCATCATCAGTCCAGTATGGGCGTGTCCCAACCCATACACTCTATTCACTATATAGGCCACATAATCACCATCATACCTCAATTTAGCGAGTTTCTTCAGATAAAACCAAAAACCTAATTTTCTTGAAATATATACGTATACACTATATAAAGAATGTGTTACATTTAATTTATTTTTGTTTAATGCCTGTGCTATCTCTCAGACTGACCTGACCTTCGTCGGCTGTGTCGGTATGCTTGATCCCCCTCGTAAAGAAGTGACTGGCTCCATTCAGCTCTGCAAGGCTGCTGGCATTCGTGTCATCATGATCACTGGTATGTATCTCAAATCCAATTTTTATTGTCATCTCTTCCATACACACGCATACAATGAGAGAACTTCCTGCAGGCTCAGAATGAAAAAAAACCCCAAAACCCAAAACTACACCTAGACAGCATTTTGACCAAAAAGGGAACAGCTCATTCACAGGAACTTGAATAGTGGACTGTCCACAATGACTGTAAGTGAACAAGACCTTAATTAAATGTGTCTAATCTCTCGCTGTCAGGTGACAACAAGGGAACTGCTGTGGCTATTTGCCGTCGTATTGGCATCTTTAGTGAGGATGAGGATGTGACTGGAAGAGCCTACACTGGCCGTGAATTTGATGATCTGCCTCGTGCTGAGCAGAGTGAAGCTGTAACCAGGGCTTGCTGCTTCGCTCGTGTCGAGCCTTCCCACAAGTCCAAGATTGTTGAGTACCTGCAGGGCTACGATGAGATCACTGCCATGGTGAGCAGCAAATTTGGCTAGTGTACAAATTCATGCTCATGTTCTTGCTTTCCACAACACTCCATTTTCTCTCAATTTGCACAGTTTCCTTCTGTTCTCCACTTTTCTGCATTATTCTCCATTTTTATTCTTCCCTTTTCTGATCTTTTAAAACATTTTCTACATACCCTTGTTTTGCAAATTTGTAAGCCTTTAAAAAACTTTTTAGACTAACTTAGCTAGCTTGTAGATTTAATATCCTCATTCATTTATGGCATTTGGCAGACAGCCTTATCCAGAGCAACTTACATTTATCTCATTTTATACAACTGAGCAGTTGATTGTTAAGGGCCTTGCTCAAGGGCCCAGCAGTGGCAGCTTGGCAGTGCTGGGATTTGAACTCACAACCTTCCACTCAGTGGTGTGATGTCTTCACCATTGAGCTACCACTGCCCTTACCTTACCATGTGCTTGTTTCCCCCCCTCCTCCATCCAGACTGGTGATGGTGTGAATGATGCCCCCGCTCTGAAGAAGGCGGAGATTGGTATTGCCATGGGCTCTGGCACTGCCGTTGCCAAGTCAGCCTCTGAGATGGTCCTGGCCGACGACAACTTCTCCTCCATTGTGGCTGCTGTTGAGGAAGGCAGAGCTATCTACAACAACATGAAGCAGTTCATCCGCTACCTGATCTCCTCCAACGTCGGAGAGGTCGTCTGGTGAGAGCACAGGAACGGCTTGCTATAGATTTGCAAATACTGAGGCTGGACCAATGGAAACATAACTTATCCATTGGTCAAGTCAGACTGTTGCTAACTATCACTTCTTCTTCTCTTGACGTTCTATAGTATCTTCCTCACTGCTGCTCTTGGTCTTCCTGAGGCTCTGATTCCAGTACAGCTGTTGTGGGTGAACCTGGTCACTGATGGTCTGCCTGCCACTGCTTTGGGCTTCAACCCCCCTGATCTGGACATCATGGGCAAAGCTCCTCGTTCCCCCAAGGAGCCCCTCATTTCAGGCTGGCTCTTCTTCAGATACCTGGCCATCGGTGGTAAGTACATATAAAATCCTTGTTACAGTTAAGTTGGCAGGAGTATGATAGCTATTGTGGATTTCCTCATCATGATATACCATCACAACAATACATTGTGACCGCCCTAGTGGAGCACTTACAATAATACTTTCTTCTTGAGTAGCCCACCCACCCAAGACAGTATTTTATTTAAGTTCAGGGGTTAGACCCTGAGCATAAATCCCATGGATATTTGGGAATCCATAATTGGCCATACTCTTATTGTGTATGCATGATGCCTACGGTTCTCTCTCCCAAGTGTTAACTATGAACTAAATAATTAAATCTTATCTAAATATAAAATAGTAAATATTATCTACATCTAACACATGTATTGCCTGCAACCAAGATAAGGCACTTCCAGACTTATTAACATATCAATTAGTGGAACATCCCATGGAAGCTACAACCGCCTGTGACTGAAATTCCACAAGAGCAGAATTGCCTGTTTTGCCTATATTCAAACATTTGGTCTTGCAAATCATCTACATATGACACATTTACTGACTACTACCAAAGCTGGATTGTTGGTAACAGAGCTTTAGCTACTGAAATGAAATCACAATTACCATGACTATTTTCAGAAATTAGCACCCCTTGCATTGTTATAAACTTCTCTGTTCGGGATTTCAGAAGACCAGAATTGTGCATAGTCATATTTTGTATGAAATGTGGCTCATGTTCCAACTGATAAGTTAGAACAATTGGTTGTAAGAATCGTCTAAATCTAACCCACATATTAACTATTAGAAAGGTAATGTTGACGATGTTGGTGACTAAATGCACTCTGGGATATTCAAACTGCCAAGCCACTTTAATGGTATAGTTAAGATTAAGACTTGAGATGAAATCTCTTGGATGTTATCTGTTGTTGGGAGTAGACTAGCACAGTTGTCCATGCTCCAGTCTTGGATGGAGAAGGATTCATATAATTCCAATAATTCCCAAGTTCTTCATGGGTGGACTTTGCGTTAGAAGGCTCAGACCCTTCAGGACACCCTCGTTCTTCTTTCCCAGTTTAGAAAGTCCGACGGTAGTCAGTCCAGTGTCTCAGTTAGTTTGTGCCTGATGAAATCTTGGCATGATTGGAAAAGCTATTTCTCTTTACCTTTAGGATACGTCGGTGCTGCCACTGTTGGTGCTGCAGCCTATTGGTTCCTGTATGATGATGAGGGCCCCAACGTGACCTACTATCAGCTGGTGAGTCTTTATCATCACCGCTCTGGTGTGTCTGCTTTATTTTTCTAATTTGCATTAAAAAAAAAACACCAAAGTGACGTTCTTCCAGTATTTAATCCCTTTCCTTTGTTGTTCAGTCCCACTTCATGCAGTGCCATGATGAAAACGAGGACTTTGCTGGAATTGAATGTGAGGTGTTTGAAGCTGCTCCTCCCATGACCATGGCCCTGTCTGTGCTGGTCACCATTGAGATGTGCAACGCCCTTAACAGGTGAGAACCTGTATTTCTCTTTGAAACCTACTTACACTACTTATTAAAAGGTTTTGAGGTGAAATCCCAGAATTGTAAGGCTGATGTATTGAGATCTTGAGCAAGGCACTACTGCTTGTTGAGAAAGTCACATGTTTTTAATCATGGACTGCCAGATTTCCACTGTTGGGCTCTTCCTGGGCCCTGGAGTTAGGACCTTAACCGTTAACTGCTCCAGGCCCAAGTGCTTCAGTGGTTGAGTGTCAGGGTTAAGATCCCAAGTTCTTCCTAGACTCATCCTCAGACACTTTGCTTCCAGGCCACAGAGCCTGTGATTTCTTTTGTACACTTTTCTGTACATACACTTCAGGATCTTGAAGGTTGCAATCTGAAAAGAAAAGAAAAAAAACCCATACCAGACTCATTTCTTCCAGAGTAGCTCAACATCCTAAAGGAGTTGTTTAGCATCCTAAAACTTGGGCCATGGGGATAAATAAAGTTTAAAAAAATAAACGTCACTCAGTCATTTAGTGGTTATATTTGATTGAACAAAACACTTTATCCACAGCTTGTCTGAGAACCAGTCACTTATCCGCATGCCTCCATGGAGCAACTGCTGGCTGTTGGCCGCCATGACCCTCTCCATGTCCCTGCACTTCATGATCATCTACGTGGACCCCCTGCCCGTAAGTCTGTTCCTCCAACAGGGCTGCATCTACAATAATGCTACCTTTCCCCTTATCTACACTAAAGTTTCCTGTAGTGCAGTGACGGTCAATGTCAGTGATAAGGATTTGATGGAAATTTCTCTCATTTTAACGTACTCCAGCTGGTCTTCAAGCTGACCCACTTGAACCTGGAACAGTGGATCGTGGTGCTGAAGCTGTCCTTCCCCGTCATCCTCATTGATGAGGTGTTGAAGTTCGTTGCTCGCAACTACCTGGAGGGTAAGACCCACAACGTGGAACTTTTTTTTTCTTTTGGTAATTTTGGTAAATAATTTGAAGTAATCCATTCACCAATCAACTACTGAAAAAGTCTTATGTATGAAAAATTGTTTCTATAACTAATATATAATAATAGATTGTATATAATAATATAATATATAATATAATATATAATACATTCACTGAGTCTATCTATCTATCTATCTATCTATCTATCTATCTATCTATCTATCTATCTATCTATCTATCTATCTATCTATCTCTATCTATCTATCTAATCACCAAATATATCCCACCCTTATCCCATCTTTCCATGTTTAACTCTCTCACTCATTTTTTCCACATCATCCCTCATCCACTAATTCTTTTATTCACTTACAGCCTAAACCAGTTCCCTCCCTCAGTTACCAAGTAACAAATGCAAGGTACCCAAAAATGTCTTTGTGGTGGTGTGTCTGTATTGGTGTATTTCTTATACGTGTGTGAGAGAGAAAGAGAGAGAGAGAGAGAGAGAGAGAGAGAGAGATTGATTCTTGGATGCAATTCAGTTTATTTTGTTTGGCATTTGCTGCAGTTCAGCCCTTCTCCTGAAGGGGGAGCGTCTAAAAGCGCTATTCATGCATTATTAACTGCAATGCATGAAATTGGAGAAGACAGTTTTATTTAATTTACAGGATCTTTGTAAAGAATTTGATCTAGCCGGACCTTATGTAGTTTCACGCTGACGTAGGGTGATGAAGATGTTTAAACGTGGAGATCTGTGCACTGTTTTTATACACAAGGAGGGGGGTTAGTGCGCCAAGTTCGTTTGCATGAGTGGCAGTTTGTAAAAAAAATAAAATAAAAATGCATCAGCTTGCTTCACCTGTGTCCACAGACAGCAGGCGCTAGCAGCTTTTATGCAATGGCACACAATTAGCTAGCTAGCAGTAATTGGCTCGCATTAAATCAGATAAAATAGTCGAAAACTGCATGAAAATGAATTGCCGGAAAGTTACAGGTTCAATCAACGTATTTAAAGCTGTGGTACTGGCTTGCTTGATATGTTGTTGTGTTGTGAATGAATAGCTAATATGGACTGAATGAAAACTCCTGTGTTTTTTCCCCCCATTTCAGGTACGAGTTCAATCTTGTGAAAGAGTGAAAGAGGCAAGAGAAAGAAACGACGAAAACTAGAGGAGGAGTCGAGAGATGACATCGAGCCGGAGAGGAGCCTTTTATGAGCCCTCCACCACGGCGAGAGAGAACAAAACACAGGAAAATCTATGAAAAAATCTATAAAACTGACTGATAGAAAATCTATTTAAAAAAAAAAAAACTGTTTATGGAAATTATTAAATTAATATATAGGGAAACGGTTCCAAATTAGTGCTTGACTGATGATTCATTTTATTCTTAAATCTAATAATAAATGTATTAAAGTTACATTTTTTGTTAAACTTGTACACTCTCTTCCTCGTCTTTTTTCTTTTACACATGCTGTTTTGTTGTCTTGTTAACAGTAGCTGTTCATTTGAATTATTATCACCTCTGAGCCATACAGGTGCATCTCAATAAATTAGAATGTCGTGGAAAAGTCCATTTATTTCAGTAATTCAACTCAAATTGTGAAACTCGTGTATTAAATAAATTCAATGCACACAGACTGAAGTAGTTTAAGTCTTTGGTTCTTTTAATTGTGATGATTTTGGCTCACATTTAACAAAAACCCACCAATTCACTATCTCAACAAATTAGAATATGGTGACATGCCAATCAGCTAATCAACTCAAAACACCTGCAAAGGTTTCCTGAGCCTTCAAAATGGTCTCTCAGTTTGGTTCACTAGGTAAATCACAAACATTCACTGCCAAATTAGCTGGCTGTTCACAGAGTGCTGTATCCAAGCATGTTAACAGAAAGTTGAGTGGAAGGAAAAAGTGTGGAAGAAAAAGATGCACAACCAACCGAGAGAACCGCAGCCTTACGAGGATTGTCAAGCAAAATCGATTCAAGAATTTGAGTGAACGTCACAAGCAATGGACTGAGGCTGGGGTCAAGGCATCAAGAGCCACCACACACAGACGTGTCAGGAATTTGGCTACAGTTGTTGTATTCCTCTTGTTAAGCCGCTCCTGAACCACAGACAACGTCAGAGGCGTCTTACCTGGGCTAAGGAGAAGAAGAACTGGACTGTTGCCCAGTTGTCCAAAGTCCTCTTTTCAGATGAGAGCAAGTTTTGTATTTCATTTGGAAACCAAGGTCCTAGAGTCTGGAGGAAGGGTGGAGAAGCTCATAGCCAAAGTTGCTTGAAGTCCAGTGTTCAGTTTCCACAGTCTGTGATGATTTGGGGTGCAATGTCATCTGCTGGTGTTGGTCCATTGTGTTTTTTGAAAACCAAAGTCACTGCACCCATTTACCAAGAAATTTTGGAGCACTTCATGCTTCCTTCTGCTGACCAGCTTTTTGAAGATGCTGATTTCATTTTCCAGCAGGATTTGGCACCTGCCCACACTGCCAAAAGCACCAAAAGTTGGTTAAATGACCATGGTGTTGGTGTGCTTGACTGGCCAGCAAACTCACCACACCTGAACCCCATAGAGAATCTATGGGGTATTGTCAAGAGGAAAATGAGAAACAAGAGACCAAAAAATGCAGATGAGCTGAAGGCCACTGTCAAAGAAACCTGGGCTTCCATACCACCTCAGCAGTGCCACAAACTGATCACCTCCATGCCACGTCGAATTGAGGCAGTAATTAAAGCAAAAGGAGCCCCTACCAAGTATTGCGTACATGTACAGTAAATGAACATACTTTCCAGAAGGCCAACAATTCACTAAAAATGTTTTTTTTATTGGTCTTATGAAGTATTCTAATTTGTTGAGATAGTGAATTGGTGGGTTTTTGTTAAATGTGAGCCAAAATCATCACAATTAAAAGAACAAAGACTTAAACTACTTCAGTCTGTGTGCATTGAATTTATTTAATACACGAGTTTCACAATTTGAGTTGAATTACTAAAATAAATGAACTTTTCCATGACATTCTAATTTATTGAGATGCACCTGTAACTGTTGTTATTTACGGCATTTTGGCAACATATAAATCTTCAAAGTAGTTTCTCATGGATATAGCAATATTATTAGATAATATCATTATCATTGATATTAATGATAATATCATTAATATCATTCGTGTATATGTGCTTACCTCATTTTTACACCTCAGCGCTGTTAAATTCTGGATTCTGATTGGTTGATGTCTTTTTTTTTTTTTTTATAACAGCAAAAGTAGTACAGCTGCAAATCACAGGTTTATATTAATGCGCTCGTTCTAAAATGCGATGGATCATTTAAACAATATTTAATATTTATTTAATGTAAGGAGTAAGGAGTCTCCGGCGTCAGCGCTTTGTAACAGTCGGACGTAAAGCTGTAGCTTTAACTTTAGGTTTTCCGACACATGGAAAGTCTTCAGGACAGAGGTTACACTTTTGCAGTTTCTCTGTAACATGAGAAAAAAAATAAAATCATTGAAAAATGTTTTAAAAAAATGTAATTGTTGGCAAATTGTTATTGTATAAGGGAATAAAAAAACTTCAGGAGGTGCATCAAACACAATTGTTTATTCCTTATGTATTAATTGTTTGGGTCAAAAATGCTGCAAATGATCGTTCATCGTCAAACGGTTTTGAAAAATCAATGGCAAATATGTTGATGTCTTTGGTTAGGAGGAGTTAACAGTGCTTCGGTGTTTGTGCATTTTGTTCAGAATATAAGCTGCATGGCATATTTTTGTCATTTACAGACATTATTGTAATCACAGTAAAATATTTTGCCCCATCAGGACCAGCAAGTTCAGAAATGTAATATATCTGCAGTTGATAAAGAATACAGGATATCCTGAGATAACCCAGAGATTCTGTTTTCACAAATCCTTAATAAAGTAATACTTTCCATGAGATTTGTCACAATAGTCTAAACTACTTTTGTGTATCCATGTTTAATGTAGTCTTTATCTTAGCACAGGTTCTCGATGAGGTCTTTCATATACTGGTGCGAAAGGGAATGTCCACGTCGGCCATTTGTCTGGCGTAGTCCTCATCAAACATTTGGGACTGATCTGGTGTGAAGTAGTTGGTCCAGTCTCCAACCTCCCCTGTGGGAAAGAAACATATTAACATACATTAGTGTAACACTGACTTGGGGAGAACCAGGAGAAATGTTATTAATGTTGTACATCTAGACCTTTTCTCATGAAAGCAGAGATTGAATTGTCAAACACTGTCTTTGGGATGAACGAGTAGTTGGCCATTGGGTTGTCCTTCATGACTTTAAAGGAAGTCAACTCCACTATCTTGTCAAGGATGTCATCAGATAGTGACAGGTCCAGGTACCGCATGATCCTCACTATTTCTCGACGAGGGTTCTGAATTTGGAAGGAAAACCAATAAATAATGAGTATGAAGGCCAACCTATACCAGGAGTTCCCAAACTAGGGGTTGTGACCCCATGTAAGGTTGCTTAATTTCCCTCTTTTTCATTTGTTTCATTCAATTACTTAAACAATTATATTACAAATATCAAAGACAGATTTTGTGTGCTAATATTTTGAAATGTCACTGGGGAGTCACTTTCAGACAATGTTTAATTAATATTAAATATCAATGGCTGAGAAACATTTAAAAACACCTCATACCTCTTTCATGTCCTCATAGAAAAGATAAAGAATATTCTTCTTCTCTCTTTCTTTCCAGTAACCTTTCACATGGTCGTACCAAGATCCCCAGCCCACTGTGGACATATTGGTGAAGAACTGCAATTTTTCAGGTACTGTAATAGCAATGCATGAAAGCTTGTGCAACAGATTCTTTCAGATTATTGAACATTTTCGAGTCTCACCTTTTCCCTTCATGAACTTCTGGACATATTCTTTCCATGGACCTGGGTCTGGCTGAGTCAGATTCATACGGTCAAAGTGGTAGTAGCTGACCAGGCTGTCTTTAGCATTTCGAGCCACATAAATAACCTGAAAAAAAAAAAAAACAAGATGTGTATTTAAAAAGATTCTAGCTAATAATTACAATTTCTTCCTAAACAAATTTTTTGGGATTACTTTGTTGGTCACAAATGTACCAGAAAAGCTAATAGGAGACCACACACACCACATGGTACCACAGAACACTTATTTTTCAATAGGTTTGTTTGCTAGCTCACAATTTTGATGTCTAAAGTGGCGCGACAGAAGAGTGTTTGCCCTATCGTTGTGAGATTGTGAGTTTGAATCCCAATGATACCGCATCCATCTGTGCCTAGCAGCCAAAGGAGCAAAATTGGCCATCCTTTCTGGTTGGGATGTACAGTACGTTATATTCCCTCTCATCTGTTTGCCCTGTGAGTCAGCATGAACAGCAGTCCAAAAAGATACAGTTGTCTAGATTCATGTGTCTTGGACGAAGCAGATGCAAGCACTTTATATTAGTTCTAGTGTATTATGCAATGCCACACCTTGAAGCAGTGCCTCTTTGCAACATCTCAGCAGTGTTGCTGAGTAATCTCCCGCATTGGTATCCCAAAAGAGAATCTGACTGACCAGGGTACTACTTTTATGTCGCACACACTTTGCAAACTGTATGAATTATTAAGGATTAAGATGATTCATACAAGCATGGAGAGAGAGTGGTTCCTGAGAGTGAGAAGCTGGGACCAGAGGTGCACCTGAAAAGTATGACCCCATCCACCCCAGTGTATTTAACATCTGAAGGCTGTTCTGAGATCATTGAGACAGGTGAGACTCACAGCAAACTCAAAGAAGTGTGTAGTTGGATGGGTGGAATTACATGGATGGGTAGGTTTTACCTAATTATTTCAACCTCACCAACCCTCTGACTGACCTCACCAAAAAGGGAGTGCCAGATCTGGTTTAGTGCATGGAGCCATGCCAACAGGCTTTTACTAAGGTGCTGCACTATGTGGCAGTCCACCCTTACATTCTTCTGACTTCTCTTTCCCCTTTGTATTACATACAGATACGTCAGACAGGGGGCTGGGTGAAGGAATTAATAAGTAAAGTTACAGCTTTACCTCTGACTGATACAAAGCACTGACACTGGAGACTCCTTCCATAAAAGTTAAATAAACATCTCCTTTCAGAAAATGTCATCATATCAACAATTATATACATTTACAGCCCCAAGTAAAACATGAAATTCAATTTTTACACTCACCTTGCATTTATTTTCCCAAAATCCTTCAGGCACCAGCTGTATGGGTAGATGCGTCTTGATGAATCTGGGAGGTTTCATTGTTTTTAGAAGGTCCAGTCCTGGAGAACAGGTGGACAAACAGCCAGATTTCAGCAAGTTCTGACTGCCAAATTTGTGCATAATGTTAGAGAGAAGGACTGTGTGTGTCCACTGGTACACTGTATGGTGCAAAGTATTGTGTGGTAGCTCAGTGGTCAAGACATTGGGCTACTGATTGGAAGGTCATGAGGTCAAATCCTAGCACCGCCAAGCTGGGCCCTTAAGCAAGGCCCTTAACCCTCAACTGCTCAGTTGTATAAATGTGATAAATGTAAGTTGCTCTGGATAAGGGTGTCTGCCAAATGCTGTAAATGTAGGCCAAAGGCCTTAAATGTATACGGTCACTGTCTATCACACCCACACGTGCTTTTGGCGGTGCTGGGTTTTGTATTCATGACCTTCCAATCAATAGTCCAAAGTCTTAACCACTGAGCTACCACTTTGTGGCAACAATGTGGGGAAGGCCCACATATGGCTGTGATGGTCTGTTGTCCACATACGTTTGGCCATATAGTGTACTGTATCAGTGGTGCTTCAGTTATCCATTAGTCCATTATCGTTCCTGTCCCAAAGAAACCCCAGCCTGCCTGCCTCAACGATTATCGCCCAGTAGCCTTAACCTCAGTTGTGATGAAGTACTTTGAAAGGCTAGTCAGAGATTTCATCACCTCTTCATTACCTGTCACCCTGAACCCATTAAATTTGCATACTGTCCCAATCGCTGTACCAAGGACGGCATCACACACCTCCACATTTGATTAACATTTGAATTTGTGGTATTTCCAAGTGATGGAGATGAGTTATTACAGTGTTACTATGTGACATTGTAATCAAATGTCACAAGAAACGCATACCATGATCTTCATGATGGCAGGGTTTAGTAAGGAATGCTTGCTTTAGTAAAGGATGTAAATTTTGTGGCCATGTATTTTTACCTGATGGAATAGGCGGAGGAGAATTGATCTCCAGAAATGGGATCCGTACAGCAACTGGAGCTCTCTTGCAAATCTCAGCATCTCCATTATGCAGCAGCAGATCCACTATTTCCTGGGTCCATGTGGTACCTGTTTTATGGATGAACACATTTTTGACCATAAGCATATGTAGAACCCAGTGTGTGTGGGAAGGTGGGTGGGAAGGACTCGGAAGACAGGCATACTTTGACAGAGCTTTGGGGCTCACTTTATTTTTTCAACTAGCGCTTTTTAAAGCATTTTCAGCGACTCAAAGGAAAAAGCAAAATAAAACACAGTCCCAGTATTACAGGGCTTTCGCCTCGCTCAAGTTCACCAACACTTTCCAAGCTCATGCTCCAGGAGTGTGTGTATGTGTATGTGTGTGTGTGTGTGTGTGTGTGTGTGTGTGTGTGTGTGTGTATGTGTTAGTGTGTATTATATGCAACCTCTAAAAAAGCTATGCTCCTCTCTCTCTGGTTCATGGCATTCTTCCCTGAAAGGACAAACAAAGCACACATATACTTGGCATGATCACACACAGGTGAGAATCATCACGTTACCTGCTGGTTCAACCTACATTCTCCTTGTCTGCTACTGATGGTCGACCATGCCCCCACTGTCACAACCCCTACCATACAACTGGCCTGCAGCCGACTCTCCCCTGCCATGATGAGAGAGGAAATCCACCACTTCCATCTGCACCCCTGGCCTGTGGACCACCTCAAACATGAATGGCTGCCAGATACCAATGAGAGATCCATGCATTTGCATCCTTCATGCAGTGGAGCCATTGGAATGGGGCATGATCGGAACAGAGGTTAAAGGGGCACCCCAGTAGGTAGTATCATAGGGTGAGGATCACCCACTTTATGGCCAGACACACCTTCATGATCATGCTGTACTTAATCTACCTTACCGAGAGCATTCAGCTGATGTACAACATGGGGTACTCCCCCCCTCACCACCAGGGACAAAATGGCCCTCAGCCCTCTGTCCGACATGTCAGTCTTGCAAACAAAAGGGAGATAAAAGTTAGGAGAATACGACAGCAGGCCCCCACACAAAACCGCTTTTACTTAGCAAAATGTCGGTTCCAACTGCTCTGTCAACTGGACCGGATCTGGCACTCCCTTTTTAGTGAAGTCAGTCAAAAGACTGGTGATGCCTGAAAACTCAGGTACAAGCCCCAAGAATCCTTTTTTGTCTTTGAGCTTGGGCGGACAAATTTAGGGACACTTCTGGTCAAGGCCCAAGTGGAAGCCCAGATACTGCACTTCCACCAATCCAACTGCACACTTCTGAGCTGCACCGAATAAGCAGTTTATCAATCCGTTGCATTGAGTATGTGTGAAATGTAGACATTGCATTGACTTTTCTAAAGTCCACACAAAAAATGGGCCGACCCATCACCCTTGGGAACCAAGACCATGGGGCTGCTCCAATCACTGTGCTACTCCTTGATTACTCCCATGTTGAGCATAGCCTTGAGTTGAACATGAACCACATTTATTTGTGTTTGGGTAACTGGTAGGGGCAGTTGTGTACAACCACACCTGGAGGAGTCTCGATGTGGTCTATGCTCTATGAGGTGTGTGTGACCAGGTAGATGCAAAAACACATCGGAAAATTCCCCTTGCAACCTGGCAACCTGTGCTCTCTGAGACAGTGAGTGGTTGTGTCCACAGGGAATTGTGGTGAATTGGGCCAAGCCTTTTCGATTTACCTCCGGTCCCAGCTCCTCCCTGCCAGGAACCACTGTCGCCAGAGCCACAGGAACTGCCTCTTCCCACGGTTTCAGGAGATTAAGGTGGATATCACCGTGTGAGTCGACTCACTATAGTCTCTGACTCACGGTGTAACCTAAAAGGGTCCTTGCTACTTTGTGAGTAATTTAGAGATCCCCTGTCATACAGGTCACACAGGCCACAAATTCTCCTGTGTTAGCTGACTTAAGGTGTGGAGTTTGCTCTCATGTCCAGAACATACTGTATGGGCTTGTACCCATACAGTAAGTTGAATGGGAAGAACCCTGTTAAGGCTTGCAGGACTTCTCATACTGTAAATAGCATGGGTTTGAGCCACTGGCTTGTCTGTCACTTGATGTAACCTATACTTTATAACAGAAAAATACAGGTGCAATATTTGGCTGGATTTGACAACCATCAATTATTCTCAAAGGCATTCCTCAGGGTTTCATCATATGACTGCTCCAAGGTGAAATCCCCAAAGGCAAACTCTGCAAAGGTTGAAGGGCTGGAGTCCTCCCCACCCTCCTTGTCCACCTGATGCAGAGCTGATATTGATGGACACAGGACTGCCTCCTTATCCAATGGGTGGAAAAGCTGGGTGAAAACCAGGTTCTGGGATCCAGTTTCAGAGTCCTGGCACCTCGAAACAGGGAGCTGGAACCGGAGGAGGAGGAGAGAGAGAGGAGGGGGAGAGAGAGCGAGAGAGAGAAAAAGGAGGGCCTTGTTCCTGCCAGAAGCCATATGATGAACTGTTCCAGTACTACCAGATTGAGGATTCCTTCCACCGCTGACAAGAGTCTTTCAGGTGCTGTGGGAAAACAAAGGGGTGGCTGACCACTGTGAGCATACATCAACAACAGTTACTTACTACCAGTGTCACCCAGAAAAGAATGGGTTTCATGTTGAACCCTTCACCACTGTCACTTCTGGGTTGCTCATATTACACCAGGTAGTACTAGTCAAGATGGAATATATTCCATCCGAATTGACATGTTGGTAAAGATTTCATTATATCCTGTTGGAAAAAGAGGTTTTGTGCTTTTTCTTTAGTATAAAGATACGCCAGAGAGCCCACCAAAACGAAACTGTCTGAGTTCTGAAATCCATCCATCCTTCCATTTTCTGTACCGCTTATCCTACACAGGGTCGCAGGGAGCCTGGAGCCTATCCCAGGGGACTCGGGGCAGGAGGCGGTTGACACCCTGGACAGGGTGCCAACCCATCGCAGGAGTTCTGAAATGCAGCACAATAAAATATCGACCGTGTTTAAAGGACTTCCTGAGGTTTTAGGAGGTTTACTGAGTTTCATAATCACCACAGATGTGCTCCAGTCTGTTACATTGCTTAACAGACTTATGCTTGAAAAACTAATACTGTCTGAAAAGAACATACAGTGGGTATAGAAAAGAATCACCCCCCTTTAAAATAATCACATTTTGTTGTTTTTCAGCCTGAAATGAAGACGGATACTGTTTTTGTTTTATCCAGCTGTATTTACTCAGTTCAACTTATAACCTCCAAGTGAAAGATATAACACCAACATGTCAGAAAATAAATAAATAAATAAAAAACCAGAATCACTGAATTGGAAAAAGGATCACCCCCCTCCTAAAAATGACTTCAATCAGGTGTAGCTAATCACCTTCTCAATGGCACACAAAGCCATTTGACTTTCAACTGTGATCAGCTGTGGTCATTTTGATTAGCTCAGCATTAAAAGAGCTTTTCTGGAGCATTTTGAAATGCAACTGAAGCAAACAATCAACTATGGGTGGCAAGACACTGTCAAAAGATCTCCGGGATAAAGTTGTGGACAGGCACAAGTCAGGAGATGGATACAAAAAAATTTCAAAGACTTTATCAATGCCTAGAAGCACAGTGAAGTCTATTATTTAGAAGTGGAAGGTATTTGGTACAACACAGACCCTCCCTGGATCAGGACGTTGCTCCAAACTGGATGAAAGAGCCAGGAGGAAACTGGTCAGAGAGGCTACCAAGAGGCCTACAGCAACTCTGAAGCAGTTGCAGGAATTTATGACAAAGAGTGGTCATTGTGTGCATGTGACAACAATGTCACAAATTCTCCACAAATGTGGCTTGTATGGGAGGGTTGCAAGAAAAAACCCACCCACGACTGAGCTTTGCCAAAACGCACCTTGAAGATTCCTGGGCCACATGGAAAAAGGTGTTATGGTCAGATGAATTATTTAGCCTCAACACTAAATGATATGTCTAGTGGAAATCCAATACAGCTCACCATCCAAATAACACCATTCCTACAGTAAAGGATGGAGGTGGTAATATCCTGTTATGGGGGTGTTTCTCTGCAGCAGGGACTGGAACACTTGTCAGGATAGAAGGAAAATGGATGGGGCAAAATACCATCAAATTCTTGAGGAAAATCTGCTGCCCTCTGCCAGAAAGTTGTCAATGGGAAGAAGGTTTACCTTCCAACATGACAATGACCCAAAGTACACAGCAAAACTGACCACACAGTGGTTGAAGGAGAAAAAGGTGAATGTCCTTGCATGGCCTAGTCAGAGCCCAGACTTAAACCCCACTGAAAATCTGTGGAATGACTTGAAGACTGCAGTCCACAAACGGTCACCATCAAATTTAACTGAACTTGAGCAGTTCTGCAAAGAAGAGTGGGCAAATATTGCAAAATCTACATGTGCAAAGTGTGTAGAGACATATCCCAACAGACTAAAGGCTATAATTAAAAAAAATAAGGCAAATTAAAGCAAGGGGGTGATCCTTTTTCCAACTCAGTGATTCTATTTTGTAATTTTTAAAAAAAATTTTCTGACATGTTGGTGTTATATCTTTCACTTGGATGTTATTAGTTGCACTGAGTAAATACAGCTGGATAAAACAAAAACTGTGTCCATCTTCATTTCAGGCTGAAAAGCAACAAAATGTGATTATTTTAAAGGGGGGGATTCTTTTCTATACCCACTGTATATCTAATGTTAAAAGCACTATACAAATAAAACGGAATTGAATCTGTTCTTGTAGCCTAGTAGTCATAGTAATGAATATTTACTCTTTACCTTAGGTTCTCCCATCTATTCTTATAAAACCTAATTAAAAAAAAAACAACATTTCATGAGGTGCTACTGATTTAAATAAAAGATTAAATTATTAAGTACTGGTCATTAAGTTTATTATCAGGAATCACAGAGGCTTGGTTGCAACTGCACAGTTTATTTGATCAAAACGAAGGTAAATAAACCAAAAGGGCAAGGCAGAAGTCAGAATCAGGGAACAGGAAACAGGCTAAACTAGGCAGAGAACTGGATCTAAGCAAAACTAAAGACAGAATACAGCAATGTAAGGCTTAGAGCCATCACTGGCACAATGTAGGAGCAAAACAATTCTGTAAACTGTGCAACTGTGTTGAATGGGATATTGTCTGTTTTATTAGAAGTCAGGAGATTTCAATTGTTACATTGCTTTGAGGTGAGCAGAGGCAGGTGCCGATGTAGACATGACATTTATAAAATAGTATACATTTGGAATAGGACCTGTTTGTCATTAAGAGAAAAATGCAGCCAGCCAGTACACTTGCATTATCATCATTATAATTTAGTAGTAATTAAGTAGTAGGAGGGCTAAATTAGTTCCTTGTGGTTCTCGTTTTACAATATTATTAGTAATAGGCAGAGGTCACATCAATAAACTAGAAAAACAAATAAGTTTAAAAAACAAGGACTATTTCCTACATGAGACAGAACACAGTAGTTTCACGGAACACAGATCTCTTATAATATGAATACATTATTTACATTGTATTCCTATGTACATTACATTGTACTCATAACAGATCTCCTATTATACAAATACAGAGAGGAAAAATACAATACAGTACAATTCCAAAAACATTGGGATGCTGTGTAAAACTGAGGAAATGTACCATTTTAAGAAAAAATTTTGAATTTGATGGAAGCAACACGTCTCACAAAAGTTGGGACGGGGGCAACAAAAGGCTGCGGCCATCAAATTCAAAATTACCTTATTTTTTAAAATTAAAATGGTACATTTCCTCAGTTTAAACATTTGATATGTTTTCTTTGTTCTATTGTGAATAACATATGGGTTTTGCAAATCATTGCATTCTGTTTTCATTTACATTTTACACAGTGTCCCAAATTTTTTGGAATTGGGGTTTTAGGAAAAACTATAAAACAAAAAATTTGTAAGCTTGTCAGAAAGCCCAAGATTAGTTGTGTGTTCGGGCATAGGAAAAGGTAGACTTGTTTTGTACTAATTATCTTCAGAGGAAACAAAGGTACAGTGGTTTGCATTTTTAATTTGTTGTATTCTGAACTTGATACAACTCCATTTCTTAGACAGTCAGATTTGGAGTAAATCATGAATTCATCAAGGAGTTTGTTGACCTTTGAGTTAAACATTGATGACCATCATTTTGAAAGCAAATGGACCTTGGTGACAAGTATGTGACTGTCTGTCTTTACGTCTTCCTTTTTGCTCATTATAACTAAAAAATGGGTAGAAAGTGTGACTTGTCATAAAAATAAACAATTGTAATCATTAGTAGATTGCTGTGGTACGTATAAGAGGAATAAAACACTGTTACAGAACAGTAATAAGCTTTACAATATTGGTAACGGTAATTCCACTTCATTACACAATCATGTCCTAATCAGTTTCTAATCACATGTACAATAGTTGCGTTCCCCTTTAGAGCTCATGAGCGTTATATTCTGAATAAAACCCATCATTAAATCCTGAATTAGGCTTTAAAACAGGGCGTTCTATATACTGATCAACAGAGACTGGTCCTAATTTGTGATGACTCAGTGTTTTTACCTGCTTTAGGGTAGGTGGAGATGAGCAAATCGGACGGATCCGGGCGGAAAGCCCAAACCGAGCTCCAGTTTTGAGCGATCCAGTTCATGAGAGGAACACCTTGCACCTCAATCAGAGGAAAACGATGGATTGCACCAGATGCCTTGTTTATGGCGTCTTCATAACTCATGGGTCCTTCCTCCTTGTCCATTTTGTATGTTTCTGGATGTTCTATTGCAAAGATCTGATTCTCCGCATAGATTCCGTTATTAAAGATATTTAAGATGAAACTCCGTGCTCTGCAAGTACCATTGCTTCCTTCTGAAACTTCTACTTCCTTCTGAAAATCTTACTCCTGTCCTTTGCACTTCTTTATTTGATTTGGGTTCCAGTTGCAGTGCTTCTCGTCTCTCTTCTTCAAAGATGTAATGTTTGTTAGATGTTTGTATGAAGGTTCTTACGGTTTTCTCTCTAACCTGTTAGAGTTTTTGGATCGGGGTTTGCCCACTCTCCTTTTTTCATTCTCTCACTCCATCCAGCTCCCTCTGTCCCCCTACTTTGGAGGTTCCTGAAGTGCAGAGCTGTTACGTAAACCCCCAGGCAGCCGCAGTTAAATTCCACATTTTTCACTGTCCACATCTCGGACTTGGCTTAGGGACCGTCTGATGTACTGCGATTCATAGAAAAGTGGAGAGACGGCCAACAGTTTGTGCACAGGAGCTAATTCTGTAAAGATGTGGCCAATTTTAGAACAAATTACAATTTCCCCTGAATGTGAACTGTCTTGTATTACTGCTTACTGTAAACAGATGTACTGTATGTGTGTGTGTGTGTGTGTGTGTGTGTGTGTGTGTGTGTGTGTGACATGACAGTAAAACAACTTTGGGAATTCATGAAGAATGAAAATAAATTTCAATTTAACTGCATTGTAATGCGAACAGAAGCACTAGAAACTACAAAAGGTTCAACATAACATAATTAAATAAATGGCATGCTAGTGTTTGTTATTTTGTTATTTTACATTTTTGCATCATTTCTTCTTTTCTTTGCAATTTCAAACAGCACACATTCAGAAGATAGTAAATACAAATATATTCAGTATATTCACGATTTCAGTGTATATGGTGCTTCATAGCCATTATATAACTGGATTAAGGTGAAGATCCAAAACCTATTTTCCTACCAGCTTTGGACTCTTGTTTAATCTCTACTTCTATTAAAATCGTGTCTTTCCAGACTGTCCCTGGTGCAAGTTAAACTTTGAACTGCTATGAAATCGTCTCTTGAGTGAACCAATCATTGAATGTAGACGTTTCCAGAAGCTTGGCAATGATTCAAACCTCCCCCTCACAGGAAATGAGCTATTTTTCAGCTAGGTGTATACCACTTACACACACATACACACATACACAATGTTGAATATTGATAAGTGTTAATGTTTTTGTCATAAGTCTTCACTTACAGTGGTGCTTGAAAGTAGAATTTTCTGTATTTCTGCATAAATATGACCTAAAACATCATCAGATATTCAGTCCTAAAAGTAGATAAAGACAACCCAATTAAACAAATGAGACAAAAATATTATAGTTGGTCATTTATTTATTGAGGAAAATGATCCATTATTACACATCTGTGAGTGGCAAAAGTATGTGAACCTTTGCTTTCAGTATCTGGTATGACCCCGTTGTGCAGCAATAACTGCAGCTAAAGGTGTGCAGTAACTGTTGATCAGTCCTGCACATCGGCTTGGAGGAATTTTAGCCCATTCCTCAGTACAGAGGATTGGCCACTGACTTGACTGGACTTTGACTTGGCCATTCCAAAACATTAACTTAATTCTTCTTTAACCATTCTCTGGTAGAACGACTTGTGTGCTTAGGGTCGTTGTCTTGCTGCATGACCCACTTTCTCTTGAGATTCAGTTCACGAACATACAGTTTCAGGCAGGTGTGAAAAAATGCTGTAAAGTAAGAATGCTTTCAAAAATAGACATGTTAATAGTTAATATTTATCAATTAACAAATTGCAAAGTGAGTGAACAGAAGAAAAATCTACATTAAATAAATATGTGGTGTGACCACCCTTTGCCTTCAAAACAGCATCAATTCAATTCTTCTAGGTACACTTGCACACAGTTTTTGAAGGAACTCGGCAGGTAGTTTGGCCCAAACATCTTGGATAACTAACCACAGTTCTTCTGTGGATTTAGGCAGCCTCAGTTGCTTCTCTCTCTTCATATAATCCCAGACAGACTCAATAATGTTGAGATCAGGGCTCTGTGGGGGCCATACCATCACTTCCAGGACTCCTTGTTCTTCTTTACGCTGAAGATAGGTCTTAATGACTTTTGCTGTAGGTTTGGGGTCGTTGTCATGCTGCAGAATACATTTGGGGCCAATCAGATGCCTCCCTGATGGTATTGCATGATGGATAAGTATCTGCCTGTACTTCGCAGTATTGAGGAGACCTTTAATTCTGACCAAATCCCCAACTCCAAACTTGCAAGGAACCTCCACCATGCTTCACTGTTGCCTGCAGACACTCATTCGTGTACCGCTCTCCAGCCCTTCAGCAAACAAACTGTCTTCTGCTACAGCCAAATATGTCAAATTTTGACTCATCAGTCCAGAGCACCTGCTGCCATTTTTCTGCACCTCAGTTCCTTTGTTTTCGTGCATAGTTGAGTCGCTTGGCCTTGTTTCCATGTTGGAGGTATAGCTTTTTGGCCACAAGTCTTCCATGAAGGCCACTTCTGCCCAGACTTCTCCGGACAGTAGATGGGTGTACCAGGGTCCCACTGGTTTCTGCCAGGTCTGAGCTGATGGCACTGCTGGACATCTTCTGATTGTGAAGGGAAGTAAGCCCGATGTGTCTTTCATCTGCTGTAGTAAGCTTCCTTGGCCGACCACTGCGTCTACGGTCCACAACGTTGCCTGTTTCTTTGTGCTTCTTCAAAAGAGCTTAGACAGCACATCTGGAAACCCCTGTCTGCCTTGAAATTTCTGCCTGGGAGAGACCTTGCTGATGAAGTATAATTACATTCTGTCTTGTTGCTGTGCTCAGTCTTGCCATGGTGTATGACTTTTGACAGTAAACTGTCTTCAGCAACCTCACCTTGTTAGCCGAGTTTGGCTGTTCCTCACCCAGGTTTATTCCTCCTACACAGCTGTTTCTGTTTCAGTTAATGATTGTGTTTCAACCTACATATTGAATTGATGATCATTAGCACCTGTTTGGTATAATTGTTCAATCATACACCTGACTATATGCCTACAAAATCCCTGACTTTCTGCAAGTGTACCTAGAAGAATTGATGCTGTTTTGAAGGCAAAGTGTGGTCACACCAAATATTGATTTGATGTAGATTTTTCTTCTGTTCACTCACTTTGCATTTTTTTAATTGATAAAAAAAAATATTAAAGTGTCTGTTTTTGAAAGCATTCTTACTTTACAGCATTTTTTCACACCTGGCTAAAACCTTTGCACAGTACTATATATCCTGATATTTTCCTGATAAATTTGCTGGTATAATTCAGAATTCATTGTTCCATCAAAGATAGCAAGCCGCCTTTGCCCCAGATGCAGCAAAACAGGCCCAAACCATGATACTACCACCACCATGTTTCATAGATGGGTTAAGGTTCTTGTGCTGGAATGCAGTGTTTTCCTTTCTCCACACATAACGCTTCTCATTTAAACCCAAAAGTTCTATTTTGATTTTATCTAGCCACAAAACATTTTTCCAATAGCCTTCTGGCTTGTCCACATGATGTTTAGCAAACTGCAGATGGGCAGCAATGTTCTTTTTGGAGAGCAGTGGCTTTCACCTTGCAACACTGCCATGCACACTATTGTTGTTCTGTGTTCTCCTGATGGTGGACTCATGAACATTACCATTAGCCAATGTGAGAGAGGCCTTTAGTTGCTAAGAAGGCCAAAATTATGTCTCCCAGTAGCTTTGTGGGTGGGGCCAAAATGATGTTTTCCAATAGCTTTGTGGGTGGGGCCAAAATGATGCCTCCCAATAGCTTTGTGGGTGGGGCCAAAAGTATGTCTTCCAATAGCTTTGGGGGTGGGGCCAAAATGATGCCCCCAATAGCTTTGGGGGTGGGGCCAAAATGATGCCCCCAATAGCTTTGGGGGTGGGGCCAAAATGATGCCCCCCAATAGCTTTGGGGGTGGGGCCAAAATGATGCCTCCCAATTGCTTTGGGGTTCAAACAATTGTTAAGATGGGCCTTAAGATGAAGTTAAATAAATGTAATTTCCTGGGTTATCAGATCTCTGCTGATGGTGTTGGTACCCAAGCAGATTTGCTGCTGTGTAAGAGTGGAAGGTAAATAGCTCAAACAGGAAGCAAGGCTGGTTTACAGGGCAATAGAAAAGGCTTATAGAAGCACAGGAGTGTCCTACATTGGTTGATATTCAGGATACAACACATACAGTTTACAACACACTTTAAGGGAGGGCCTAGGACAGAGGTGCATCCATGTGTCAGCCTGATTCCCAAGCCCAGGACTACAAAGGCAAGTGCTTATGTTTAAAGGCAGTGGTCTAGATGGTCTTGAAAAACTCTGTCTCAGACAATTCTACTCAGTAAAAATCTGGCGGCATTGGCAGTGTGAATTACACATGGGTAGTTTTAATAATGTGAATGGGGAGCCAAGAAAATCCACTTAAGCATCTTCATAACCTGACTTTCCTTGCGTAAATATTGACTTTCAGACTTAAGGTGTTGTCTCTGAAGACAGTGCTAAATTATTAAGTGTTGATCATTAGGTTTAATGTCAGGAATTGTACAGGGTTGGATGCGATTGCGGAATTGAGTTTCTTTGATCAAGTTGAGGGTAAACAAAACAAAAGGGCAGGGGAGCCTTCAGAAATGGGAAACAGGCTAAACTAGATAGAGTCAAGAACAGGATCCAGACAAAACCATAGTCAGAACCAGGAGATCAGAACAGAGGAATACAAACCTTAGAACCATCACTATCGTAGGAGCGAGACTTTGCAATGAGCTAAGGAAGGTTTGGGGTCTGTAAAGTGAATGTTGATTGAGAATTGGCATGTTTTATTAAAAGACAGGAGTCTGTAGTTAATCTTTTTGAGAAAAAAGTCATTTTTCACATGAACGAGAACAGGTTTTGCATTGGATTTGACTTCAGGAGTGATGATTATGATAACTAGGTGAAACTAGGTGACTATAAAAAGCATTTAAAAAAATCATAATCAATTCTTGTCTCATTTTAGTGCTCTACTAAAACATGTGAAAGCACCGAAATCAGCTGTGAAGTCAAAAGAAGTTGATGCATGTCTTGGACAGACAGATCTCAGGTAAATCAGGGATTCGTCCTGCACCTGATCTGAGTTTAAACTTTGAGTTAAACAATTATGAGCATCATTTTGAAGCAGACTTTGTATTACAGTATCTCACAAAAGTGAGTACACCCTCACATTTTTGTAAATATTTTATTATATCTTTTCATGGGACAACACTGAAGAAATGACACTTTGCTACAATGTAAAGTAGTGAGTGTACAGCTTGTATAACAGTGTAAATTTGCTGTCCCCTCAAAATAACTCAACACACGGCCATTAATGTCTAAACCGCTGGCAGCAAAAGTGAGTACACCCTTAAGTGAAAATGTCCAAATTGGGCCCAAAGTGTCAATATTTTGTGTGGCCACCATTATTTTCCAACACTGCCTTAACCCTGTTGGGCATGGAGTTCACCAGAGCTTCACAGGTTGCCACTGGAGTCCTCTTCCACTCCTCCATGACGACATCACAGAGCTGGTGGATGTTAGAGACCTTGCACTCCTCCCCCTTCCGTTTGAGGATGCCCCACAGATGCTCAATAGGGTTTAGGTCTGGAGACATGCTTGGCCAGTCCATCACCTTTACCCTCAGCTTCTTTAGCAAGGCAATGGTCGTCTTGGAGGTGTGTTTGGGGTCATTATCATGTTGGAATACTGCCCTGCAGCCCAGTTTCCGAAGGGAGGGGATCATGCTCTGCTTCAGTATGTCATAGTACATGTTGGCATTCATGGTTCCCTCAATGAACTGTAGCTCCCCAGTGCCGGCAGCACTCATGCAGCCCCAAACCATGACACTCCCACCACCATGCTTGACTGTAGGCAAGACACACTTGTCTTTGTACTCCTCACCTGGTTGCCACCACACACGCTTGACACCATCTGAACCAAATAAGTTTATCTTGGTCTCATCAGACCACAGGACATGGTTCCAGTAATCCATGTCCTTAGTCTGCTTGTCTTCAGCAAACTGTTTGTGGGTTTACTTGTGCATCATCTTTAGAAGAGACTTCCTTCTGGGATGACAGCCATGCAGACCAATTTGATGCAGTGTGCGGCGTATGGTCTGAGGACTGACAGGCTGACCCCCGACCTCTTCAACCTCTGCAGCAATGCTGGCAGCACTCATACGTCTATTCTGCAAAGCCAACCTCTGGATATGATGCTGAGCACGTGCACTCAACTTGTTTGGTCGACCATGGCGAGGCCTGTTCTGAGTGGAACCTGTCCTGTTAAATGTTAAATGGTCTTGGCCACCGTGCTGCAGCTCAGTTTCAGGATGTTGGCAATCTTCTTATAGCCTAGGCCATCTTTATGTAGAGCAACAATTCTTTTTTTCAGATCCTCAGAGAGTTCTTTGCCATGAGGTGCCATGTTGAACTTCCAGTGACCAGTATGAGAGAGTTTGAGAGCGATAACACCAAACTTAACACACCTGCTCCCCATTCACACCTGAGACCTTGTAACACTAATGAGTCACATGACACCGGGGAGGGAAAATGGCTAATTGGGCCCAATTTTGACATTTTCACTTAGGGGTGTACTCACTTTTGTTGCCAACGGTTTAGACATTAATGGCTGTGTGTTGAGTTATTTTGAGGAGACAGCAAATTTACACTGCTATACAAGCTGTACACTCACTACTTTACATTGTAGCAAAGTGTAATTTCGTCAGTGTTGTCCCATGAAAAGATATAATAAAATATTTACAAAAATGTGAGGGGTGTACTCACTTTTGTGAGATACTGTGTGTGTGTGTGTGTGTGTGTGTGTGTGTGTGTGTGTGTGTGTGTGTGTGTGTGTGTGTGTGTGTGTGTGTGTGTGTGTGTGTGTGTATATATATATATATACACACAGTGCAAATGAATGAATTGTTTTTGTTTGTTTATTAGGTATTCATTTTTAGGGCCCAATAATGAAAAAGTAGTGGCTACCTCAGAAGAAACAATAGTAGACTGTGTTTCAACTAAGAATGAACTTTTATATTAATTTATATTACCATCAACGTGAAAAATAATGCTTGGCAAAATTACATATTTGTTTATATGTTTCCTACGCTGTTTGTTGTACACTTACTCGCTTATAACTGCTATAAATGTTATAAAACAACATTTCTGCTAAGTTCTGAGAGGGTTCTTTTCTCGCTGAACCATTACCAATAGGAACACTTGGTCTCCAGAGGTGGCCGCTATAAGCCCCGCCCACTTTCCAGATGGACAGATGGAAGAACTGAACACGGCAGAGGGCAAGTCAAACAACCGTGCCTTCACCTTCAGAGAGAGAGAGAGAGAGAGAGAGAGAGAGAGAGAGAGAGAGAGAGAAGTTGATTAATTTTCCATAACATCAGCTCTTATAGTAGTGTAGCTGCAAATCACAGGTTTGTATGAATGCACTCGTTCTTTACAGCTGTTATAAAGTAAGTGAATATGGGAACTAGCTTCGTGGCTGTTCCACAACATTAGATGTAACTAAAACAAATACAAAAATATGTGTTGTTATTAAATAAATGGAAAAATGTAATCATTGGGAAACTGCTGCAGTAGAAGAGGAATAAAACACTTGGGGATTTGCTGTTATAAGAAAATAATCAACAGTATTTTACTATAACAATACCACACACACTGGTTTATTTCTTACATATACGTGTTAGGTAAACACGGAGGGAGGCAGGATGCATGCGCTGGGGAAAAGTCACTTTATTAGGAATAGAATTCAAAAGTAAAGGAACACAAACACATGGGTATAATGCAAGACAAATAATAATCCAAAAAAGCTTAAATGAGCATAACCAAAGAACAAAACCTGAATCCACAAGGGCAAGGCATACTGTAGATCCAAAAAGTAACGAGTGAATAATCCACAGTCCATGAAACTCGTTCGCCAAAAAAAACCCTACCTACCTCCACAGCCTCCTTCCAAATGACATGATAGTGACAATATTTTTAAGTGTCCATTAGAAATCTCTTCGTGTAATATTTCAGTGATACGCACCGTTAGACTGTGGCGATCGATGACCCTCAGTGCGTTAGCATGACCTCCAGCTGCTATGATATGATCTTGACCCGACCAACGGCACGTGTAGATCTGCGATTAGGTAATGAGAGGAATACGAGTCAGTCGTAACGTGTGTGTGTGTGTGGGTGTGGGTGTGTATATGTGTGTTTATGCTCACCATGCTGTCTCCGTGTGGGTCTGGGGGAACGCTGGTCACTTTCTTGCCTGAACTGTAATCCCACACCTACATAAATGTACCGGTCACAAACTAGGTCATGTGACATCGCCTATATTTTGATTTATTTTGATTTATAAAGTAGGCATATTTAATTAGATGAAACCTAGATATTGTATAATATTATTGTCATTAGAAAAGAATCCTATTGCACTGAATGGCTTCTATAATTAGTAATTATCCTCCCTGTTTTTTTTTTTTTACCTCCAGGGTGGTGTATTTCCTCCAGGAACCGGACAGAATCTGATTGGTTGACGGGTCAATGTGAAGGGCCTCGCCACACACGTGAGGACCGTAAAGCATTCTGATTAAATAGGCAGCATTACTGTCACCACTGTATAACGTCAATAATATATATTGAATGGAATATAAATACTGTACCTGACTGCATGTTGCTGTCTGGTGTCCCAGAACTAAAAAAAAAAAAAAACACAATGTGATTATATTACTGATTATAGACTCTTATTATATGACACTAAACTGTAAGTGCTAACACATTGTAAAAGAAATGATGATTCACCTGAATAGTGTTGTCCCATCCTCCCGAAATGAACTCTGTCTCTCTCTCGGGATGAAACGTCACGGCAAAGACGCGTGAGCTGTGCCCGTCCATCACCGTCCTCGTCGCGCTGAGGAAAGTTGATAAAAACAAGGCCTCACAAACAGGATATAATTCTTGACAAAGACACATAAAGTCAAAGGGTTTTCATGTTGTACCTGGCCCTGCAGATCTGTTTTCTCTGGTGTGTGTTGAGATCGTAAAGATGGATGGCTGAATCAGAGCCACCGGTCACTGCTTGGTCACCGGAGGGAGAAACAGACAGACAGAGGGTCTGCCTCTGCTCTCCTCCTTCACCTTTTCCATTATTCCTCGTTTCTTTCAGCCACCACACACACTGCCGGCCCCACACGTACCAGCACCTCACACATCCACTGGCATCTAAAATACAGAGAGAAAGCAAGAGAGAGAGCGAGAGAGTGAGAGAAAGAGACAGTCATATATACTTTTGGCACACGATATAAAGAGGCACCAGTTCACCACCTCCACTATTGCTGACTAGGGCTTCTGCTCTGACCAGGTTTCCAACAGAACTACACGACTGATCTAATCACGTAGCATTGTTCAGGTTCATCTTACTTCAGGAGTTTCCCAGGGTTCAGTACTCACTCCACTTTAGTTCTCCTTATACACCTGGGGGATTTAACCTGGCCAGGCACCGCTATGGACGAAGTGCTTAAGCTGTCAATGCCTAGTCCCTACACTGAACCGCCCTCTTCAGTGGCTCGTCTAGCCCTTCCGGATCACTATAATGGTAAGCCATCACAATGTTGTGGCTTCATGTTACAATGCTCACAATATTTCACGCACCAAACAGGAGCTCTTCCCCCGCTCGGAAAGTCGCAATATCGCAACAGTCATCTAATGGCAAAGGGATGGAATTGGCTGCAATTCTCTGGGAGCATCCACCTGAGAGAAGGAAGGGCAGGGCGAGACTGATGCCCCTCATACAGGGTTCCTTCACTGCACCGGAGTATGCTTTTCGTTTCTGCACCCTAGCCGTGGAAAGTGGCTGGAATGAATCTACCCTACGCACGCATTTCCGCCACGGACTCAAAGGAGAAGTTCAATGACTACTCGCCTGCTGTGATATAATCTTGGTTCTCTGGTTAATATGCTGATCAAATTGGGTAGGAACGTGAACAGAGCCCCTCAGAACATCTTAACAGTCCTGGAGGCTGTTTAAAGTCAGAAGAGCTAGGAAGTTCCTGTCTCTCACCAGAGGAGAGGAGGAGAAGAAGGAGACAGGGCCTATCTGGCAACTGTGGAGAACCTGACCGCAGTCTGGAAAATTACTCCCACTCTACCTCATATCCTAATGTCACTTACCCCCAAACTTGGGTAAGCTCGACAGATTCTAGTGCCTTTATATTTCATTACCGTGATCTGACTCTGTCCCTCCCTTCCAGCTTTATCCAATTTCTATCCATCCAAACATCGATAGGCAACCTGTTAGAAAGGGTTCGGGTCACTCACCATGAGAAGCTTAAAATTTTTTTGTTATATCATCAGCATCATAGTATAATGTAATTCTAGGGTTACAGTTGCGTCATCCCACATGAATCTAGGACAGATTGCGGCCTGGTCCACTCACTGCACTCACACAAATCTGCATTTAATGAGTTGTGATACAATTACAGAGACTGGACTAAGACTGAGACTACTGTTAGGAAAAAATATTCTTGTAAATCCGACATGCCCTTGTTCTGAATGCTCACACTTCGGAACACTAACTCATAAACTGGTTATAAACTGGTCCTGCTCTTTTTCAATAAAATCCTATGGGTATTAAGGGGGCTGTAAACCAACAGCTGCTTTCATTTTCAAATATATGAGAAGCGGGCCATGTGTTTCCTCTTGCTTTGAATCAAACCTGTAGTTGTTATTACAGTAACACCACTGCTACTTGCCCCCTCCCTCTCAAAGTTTTAAATCATTAGTAAAATACAGCTCTGATAGGGTTGCCAGTGCCGCCATTTTACAACAAATAGTGTGCTACTTACTGTTTTAGTATAAACTGCAATGATTCATTCAGGTCTCTCGCTCCATCTATCTGACCAGTTTCCCACTCCCTGCTGAAAAGCATCACCATTCCACGATGCTACCACCACCATGCTTTACAGTAGGGATGGTATTCTCAGGGTGACAGGCATTGTTGAGATTCCACCAAATGTAGCACTTTGTACCAAGGCCAAAACATTCAATTTTGGTCTCTTCAGATCAGGGAACCTTTTTTCCACATTTGCCGGGTCTCCAATACACATTTGGCAAACTCTTATGGTGTTTTTTTTTCTCTTTCTTTCGTGCCACACTTCAATAAAGCCCGTCATCGTGGAGTGTCCAGAGTTTGGTGGAACAGCTACTCTCATCCGAGCTGTGGATCTGTCCAGCTCTTCAGGTTACCGTGGGCCTCTTGGCCCTGCTTCTCTGACTAATACCCTCATTACCCAGTCACTGATTTTTGGCCATGGTTGTGCCATATTATTTATATTTTTTAATAATGGATTTAATCCATTTAATGTTACACAGGATGTTCAAAGATTGGGATTTAAAAAAAAAACAAACAAAAAAAACTAAACCCTGATTGATAATTTTCCAGAACTTTGTTCCGGACTTGTTTTGATGGTCTTCATGATGCTGTTTGCTTAGGTAGGTTCTCTAACAAACTCTGGGTTCTTCCATACTGAGATGACAAAAACATCTCAACGGTTGACTCCATTCAGCAAATTATGCGACTTTGGTGAATACTTATGCAATCATGACTTTTCTTCAAGTAATGAGCGTTCAAATGTTTGGCTGGTGTGTGTGGTGTCTGTGTGTGTGTATCTCACAGGTAGCCAGCAGGACGCTGTGAGTTTGGCTGGTGTGTGTGAAGCACAGGCTGGTGACAGGCAGAGAACAGACAACGCTATCTCGGTCTCTCAGAGTGTGAAGCAGTTCTCCTCCTTCAGTGCTGTAGACCTTTAAACACATAAACATTAACAGTAAGTGTATCTGATCTTCATCTTCATTAGACCAAGGACACCCCCCCCCCCCCCCCCACACACACACACACACGTCAGTGTTCAAGGGCGTGGATGAACCTTGATCGAGCCGTCAGTGAGTCCAACAGCGAGTAGAGTCCCATCATTACTGAACTGACAGGTCATGACCTCACAGCCGCACTGACTGGAACAGAATAGAGGAAAATTTTAGCATTTGGGACATTTCTTAAAATTCTAGTAAGCACACTAACTAGGCCGAGATCCCTGACCTGTAGATGATCACCAAAATCGCTCCTAGTGGCCATTTAAAGCAGCAATTTGTAATGAGAGTAAATTAAAGCAGCAGTTTGTAATTACAGACCTCTGGTGGTTACACTGAGTGCACTGACTTGGGAAGTTTCCCTTCCCCCAACTGGCCCCATCCCCTCTGCTGAAACTATGCATACCTCGTGAGTTGAATTTTAAGTTTAAAAATCTGTTCCACCTTCAAGTGGAGCAAATTTCTGGGCCAGAAAAAGGTGAACACTCAAAACCTAGAAACTAATGATGATTTTGAGAATCCTGTGTTTTCCAATGTATCTTTGTTGTTGGTAACTGTGATTATTATAGATCTAGAAAAACAAATGCTATAAACTGCAAACTGCACTAAAAACTGTTACAAGTTGCAACTTTAAAGTGACATACAAAATAGACTTGTTAAGCAATTACAAACCTCACCTTAAAAGTGATGTTACAAACTGCACCTTTAAAACGATATTACAAACTGCACCTTTAAAGCAACATTACAAATGCCACCTCTAAAGCAATGTTACAAACTGTATCTTTAATGCAACATTACAAACTACACCTCTAAACCAGTAATACAAACCGCACCTTTAATGCAACATTACAAACTGCACCTCTAAAACAAAATTACAAACTGCACCTTTAAAATGACATTACAAGCTGCACCTCTAAAGCAACGTTAGGAACCGCACCTTTAATGCGACATTACAAACTGCACCTTTAATGGCAGGTGTGTATCTAAATACGAGATGCTGAATAGGACATAAGTGTTCCCTAAAGTGTGTGTACCCACAGGACAGTGTGTATGTGGAGGTCTCCGTCAGTTTTGGGTGGAGTCTGAGGGAAAGATGTCGCTCTGTCGGTAGAGACAGGACTGGGCTCCTGAATGGAGATAGAAATGTCCTGCTCTTTTTCAGAGTCAGCATTAGCCTCGACCTCATCTTCTCCTTCTGTGTCCATGGTGTCTGCATCTGAGTCGGACATGCTGAGCAGACCTGGACCAGGACCTTTGACCTTTGTCGCTTGCAGGTCCTCATCCTCAACTACTGGGGGTGCAGGCCTGCTGCTCGTCAGCTGGATAGATATAAAGTCAAGTCAAATTTTAATTTTTGTCTCATCCATCTACATGAATGCGGAGTCTCAAGATCATCATGTAACATGCAAAAAAAATAAATAAATAAAAAATCCACACAATGTAAAAGAGTGACTGAAATTAAATGACTAGGATTACACTGTGCTGTGTTGACATCAAGTCTGCTAAGTCTTACAGATGTTCATTGGTAATTTAAAAAATAAAAAATAAATAAACATGGATATATTAACTGCGGTTTGAATTGCTAAAATACTGTTGAATTTCTAATACAGTGATTTTAACTGTTATTAAATGTTGTTTTTTTTACCTGTAAAGTCATCTTCATTTGAAACTTTCTGACATTCAGCTCCTACTTTTTGTGGTCTACTTTTTGCATGAATAGCGACGCCAACAACAGACGTTGCTTAGCAACCACATCACGTGCTCCTGGATTCCGGAAGTACCGAAAGCTAGTTTTTCCCCCCTCAAATTAGACAACTTTATCATGTATTATAGCAACTACTTCTTTCATATAATTGTTAACGTTTAACGTTAAACCCCGAAAACTACACATATTACAATATAATGCAGTAAACCGAAGCGTCTAATACATTAACGCACCTCAAGCCCTTAGCGGTGTACTGTATGTGTAAATAATATTAAATATATATATTTATTTTTAGATATGTATAGATATTTATCTATGTATAGATGTCTTCTATAGGTAATATAAAAAAAATAAATAATAATAAATCGATAACTTCGAGTGACGCTTAAAAAGGTTACGTCATGACGTTATATTTTTCCGACGCCGTGATTGGCCGAGCAACAGCAAACACGGAAATTACCTAACATGAGACTTCCTTGACAACGGTAATGGCGGCGTAACGATGCACGCTAAGCGGTTTTTTAATTTAGATAATAAAACAAATCATTAAAATAAATAAAGCACATAAATAAACACGTCTCTGTCTAGCTAATTAATATTAGTTCTTCTGTAGCGCGCGCGCAGTTGACGTTATTCGTATAAACTAGTAGAATCAGATCTAAATCAGATGTTTGCTATCTTCTCATAAACAGCTGTAGACTTAAGATGCCGACCCGTCGTGTCGTCGTGCAGCTCGTCGTGGCCTTTGGTGTGCTTTTGCCGCTGTGTAAACATTCCCAAGGTTATACAAACCAACCTCCGACGGATCTGAATGATTATCCTTTTATTGATGGTGTGAATTCAACAGAAGACTTTATAATTGATGCAAATGCAACAGATTCTCCAGACATCATCAACGAGGAGTTCGGACCCAGAGCCAATACTGCTGGTCCAGTCGTGTCCACGGTCCAAACCCCAGTCCCACAGACTATACAAGCTTCTGATGGTACCCAGACTGTTAAAATCATTTCTAAACAATGTTGATTTATTGAAGCTGAAACGCTAGAAAACACAGATTTTTATTTATCTTGTCAAAATATTGACTTAATGTTTCAGATTATCTCGAAATTCTGATTTTTAATCTCAAAAATGTGACTTGTTATCTCAAAACCCTGACTTACTTTCTTATTTTTCAACCTGTTATGTCAAAACATCAACTTGCGTTGAAATTTTTATTTTTTAAAAACTGAAAAATATTGACTTTATCTTGTTTTAATGTTTTATCCCACAATTCCGACCGATCTCAAAATGTTTATCTCGAAATTTTGACTTATCTCAGAATTTTGATGTGTTTGAATCTTTTTTTCTTAACCTGAAAAATCTGACTTTTTTTGAATTTATGTCAAAATTTTATTTTTATTTTATTTATGTTGAAATCCTGACTTCTATCTCAAAAGTCTGACTCAGATCCTGAGATATATATTACTTTCTTCTCTTCTTTTCTACCTCTTTATCTCAAAATAACTTTTTTCCTCTAAAAAAATGTTTATATGATTATATTGACCACGGCTCATCCTCACACTGGTATTTTACAGTGTTGTTTGTCGTTCTTTAGGTTGCACGTGCAACGTCACTCCTGATTTCTGCGATATCGGCTGCTGCTGTGATGTTGTGGACTGTGGCATTGCTGATCTGAGTTCTGTGTTCGATAACTGTAGGCGAGAAACAAGGTGAGTTTATATTCTGTTTTCTTACACATCACTATAATCACCTAACTGCTGTCACAGAGTACGGTATTATCTCGAGTCTGTAACGGACATGTTTATCTGTCTGACTGGGTGGAGACAGAATGGGAAAGAATCCAAGACCCTGCAATGTCCTCATATATAATGATTAACAGATATCTATCTGTTCTATCCACCTGGTGTATCTCGTCTGGTTTGAGGGCTGGAGTGTGCATCGAGAGCTGGCTGATGTTCCGAGCCAACGTGGACCCTCAGCTGGTGACGGACACGGGTTCGCTGTTCTGCGTTCACAGAGGGAACGGTAACACTCGTCTTCTCTCACTCCGTCTCTCTACATCTCCACTCCTCCCTACTGCGATGAGTAATACAATTGTAATGATGTGCTCAGCAATATGTAAAGTATATAACACTCAATATTTAAGGACAGTATGCAATATGTAAAGTATACAATACGCGATATGTAAAGACTATGCAATATGTACAATACTGAGCATGTAAAGTATATGATGTGTAAAGTGTACGATATGCAATAGGTATACAACATACATTGCACAATATTTGTTTTTACTCATATGTAATCATGCAATATACAATATATAAAGTATACAATACAGAATATGTAAAGTATACAATATACAATGCACAGGCCTTGTTTTCACTATATATAGTTGTGCAACATGCAAATGAGCCTCTAATCAATCCCAAAATGTGACCCTAACCCTGTGCACTGAAACATACAGTACTGTGCAAAATTCTAAACGACATTTTTTACATACATGTAAAATGTTTATTTGATGTCTTTAGCATTCGTGTGTCAGCAGAAGAGAACAAAGTTTCATGTTCAATTTGTAAACAATTCAATGTTACAGAGAAATGTGTATATATGGTTAAGGCAAGTAAGATATTCAGTAATCAAACACTCTTTCAGATAAACCCAGAAACCTGCAGAAACTGTGGCAGATTCTCCAAGAATTTCATAAAGATCGAGTTTTGTGAATACAGGGTAATGGTTGCATTGATGCATATATCTATATAAATATAAAGATCATCTTTTATGCTTTTTTTTTTTTTTTCCTTTTTAGACTCAGACGGCACAGCACAGACTGCACCTGCTGCCTCTGAAGGGCCGTTCTCCATCTTTTCTCCTCATTTCTCACTAGCGGAGGTCAACAGCACTCAGAAGTCGAGCATTTATAAGGTTTGCTAATCGTGGTGTATTCAAATGTAACTTCTGAATCTGCGCTTTTAACACGAGAAGTGGTTAAAGACGTAGGAACACTGTTGCTAGTATCTTTGACTGTTCGCCATGTCCGACTACACGAGCTACCTAGAATGTAGAGATGAAGCCTTTAATGCACGCAATGTGACGGTGGAAACAAGACAGAATTATATCAGGAGCAACATTTTCTCCTGTGGAATGATGGAGCATCACCTTCATGTTACTTCAGGTTGATGATGTCATTCTGACATATTACAACACCACATCCATAGTGAGCGTGCTCAGGCAGCCGTCATCGGGCGCGGCGTCTTCGTTATGTGTCGACCGCAATCCCGCAAGTACGGTTCAGTCGAATTTGATCCACTAATTACGAGGATGCCAAATGAAAAGTTCGATTTCTGTAGAAATGATCTATTTCTTTTTTCAGAGTTTCTGCGTTCTGGCTCTTTGTCCTGTTCCCGAGTTGTGAGTGCTCAGTCGTGTAGAAGAGACAGCAGTCTGAGTTTTAGCTCCTATTTCACAGGATTCAGTCTCCTAAGGGTGAGTGTTTGGACGATGTCTGTTCGAGTTGTTGCTTAACCTTGATACCAAATATTAGAAGTATACAGTGGAGTCATTTATTGCGGGTTAGAAGGTCTTGCATCAAACTTGGAAAATGTTTTGGTTACATCTATTGTATAACATATTGCCTGGAAATTGACGCTAGCTCTTAAGTCAGATCTCAAATTTTTTACAGGTTCCACGTCGCTCAGAAATGGACATGTCAAAGTTTATGGTAATTTTTAGCAGCTAGAACTGATTACTTATGTATTATTTAAGTATTTATTCATAATAATAATGCATCACACGACTTCAGATTCCCGTTGTCCCACTGGTCAACCCACCCGAACCCGCCGTGCACAATGGTTCCTGTATGAACGTGGTGACAAAGGTCAGTGTGAAGATTTTTGCCGAAGTAGTACCACTAGCGAGGTGGGTTCAAAGATTTCTGCTACAGAAAGTGACTACTTCTTCTGTTGTGAAATCCCCGAACCGGTACTCTGTTAGCACCTGCCAAGGCTGACACACTTTCCCGTCCGTCTCAGGTGGAATATGTGATTACGTACACCAGCGCAGGAGAAATTACGGCAGCAATGTTAAAAGTCAGCGTCACAGACGCTAGTTTTGGCACGCAGATACTGCAACAACACGCTGTGCAATTTCAGGTTCGCATGCTTCCACCATTTTTCTTTATTTCTGTGTATAGTGTAACGTAGTAACGGTATCAGTAGAATATAAACAGTAACAGTAGAATATAGGAACAGTACCAGTAGTGTATAGCAACAATACAGTATACTGACATTTGGAGTATGGAAACCTTAATAGTATAGTAACAGTACTGGTAGCGTAGAGTAAAAGAAGAGTTTGGAAACAGTAACAGTAAAGTATAGCAACAATAGAGTATACTGACAGTAGAGAATAGCAACATTAGAGTATGGAAACGGTAGCAGCAGGGTATCGCAACGTTAGCGTGTGGTAATCAAATATAGTAACAGTAGAGTATAGTAACAGTAATGGCAGGGTGTATCAGCAGTAGACTGTGGTAACTGTAGAATTTTGTAACAAGATTAGCAGAATAGTAACCATAGAGTATAGCAACAGTATATAGTATAGTATAGTAACCACAGAATATGGTAACGGTGGAGTATGGTAACAACAACAGCAGGGTATAGAAACAGTAGAGTGTGTAACAAAAGAACAGTAGAATATAGTAACAGTACAGTATAGTCACAGTAATAGTGGAGTATCGTAACCATAGAGTATAGTAACAGTACAGCAGAGAAAAAGTAACAGTAGGGCATAACCTGGGTATTACTGATAAGCAATTTGTTCATAATAATAATAATAAGTAACCTTTATTAATGAATGAACTGGGTTACAGTTGGACACTCCCTCATCATCTCCTCCTAAATTGCCATTGGTTGGCTTGGAGGTTGGGACTCCAGTGATTGGCTGGTTTGGTGGAGAAGCTGGACCTGTATCCTTTTACAGTTTTCTCTTCCTTTTGCAGAATAATGCCTATTGAGTAGGCATGTGCTCTTATGAAACATTTTATTATGATTAACAATAATACACCTTATAAAAATGACATGTTATTCTACACAGACTTACACTGGGCAGTAAAGTGCTGACTGACCCAACTGTAACATCCTATGCAGCTTCTTCATAGGACATTATTATTATTATTAAAAAACTCTCCACTTAGATAAAGAAAAACACCCTGTCGCAAAAAGTGTGGACTAAATGGGGTTTAAGGGCGGCGCTGACAGACCTGACAATCTTTATGGATTTTGTATAGGAGCTCTGCAGTTATGCTGCTACGAGTCATTACTCAAAAAAAATTTTTTTTTTCAAATCTCAAACACTTTAGAAATAATTTTAATGGCAATTATAATTAGAATGTGATTGAAAAACTCTACATTTGAACTAAAACAGAGGAGTGGCTGCGTTTGCCCCACAAGCACCTGGTGGTTACTGTAAAACCCAGTATATACAGTGCTGTATTTGTAAAAAGTATTTGCCCCCATCCTGATTTCTTCTGTGTTTGTGTACATCTCATACTAAATTGTTTCAGAAATGAAAATAAAGGCAACAAACAAACAAAGACAACCTGAGTAAACACACAATACAGTTTTTAAATGATAATGTTATTTATTGAAGCAAAAAAGTTGTCCAATACCAACTGGGCCTGTGTAAAAATGTATTTGCCCCCATAGTTACTAATTCCAAAATCTATGAAACTGCTGGACTAGACACAACCAGGCCTGATTACTGCAAACCCTGTTCAATCAAATCAACACTTAAATAGAACTTTTTCAACAGCATGAAGTTGGTTAAAAGGTCTTACCCAGTAACACACTCAGCCAAAACTGAAAGAAATTCCAGAAATTATGAGGAAGAAGGTGATTGAAATACATCAGTCTGGAAAGGGTTACAAAGCTATTTCAAAGGCTCTGGGACTCCAAAGGACCACAGTGAGAGCCATTATCTCCAAATGGAAAAAAAGTCAGCACAGTAGTGAACCTTCCCAGAAGTGACCGACCTTCAAAATCCATCCAAGAACACATCAACGGCTCATCCAGCAAGTCATCAAAGGACCTACAGGCCTCTCTTGCATCAGTAAAGGTCTCTGTTCATGCCTCCACTATCTGAAAGACACTGGGCAAAAACGGCATCCATGGAAGAGTGGCGAGGTGAAAACCACTGCTAACCCAGAAGAACATTAAGGCTCATCTGAATTTTGCCAAAACCCAACTTGATGATCCTCAAACCTTTTGGGAGAATGTTCTGTCGGAACTGTTTGGAAGACAGGGTTCCCATTACATCTGGCGTAAACCAAACACCGAATTCTACAAAAAGAACATCATACCTACAGTCAAGCATGGTGGTGGAAGTGTGATGGCGTGGGGATGCTTTGCTGCTTCAGGGCCTGGGCAACTTGCAATAATTGAGGGAAACATGAATTCTGCTCTCTACCAGAAAATCCTAAAGGAAAATGTCCCGTCTTCAGTCCATAAGAAACTCAAGCGCAACTGGGTTATGCAGCAAGACAGTGATCCAAAACATAGGAGTAAGTCCTAGTCCTAGAAGTAAGTGAAAGACTGATCTCCAGTTATCAGAAGTTTGGTTGCAGTTATTGCTGCTAAAGGTGGCACAAACAGATTTTAAGTTTAAGAGGGCAATTAGTTTTCCACATGGGTTTCACGGGTTGCCTTTGTTTTATGTTGTATTTCGTTTGAAGATCTAGTATGAGATATACACAAAAACAGAAGAAATCAGGATGGGGGCAAATACTTTCACAGCACTGTATGTGGCAGGTCTGCACTGATATTTTATGTGCCTTGAATATGGCAGTATATTGTATAATTAATGCTCAGCTGCGTGTTATGTGATTGGCTGTGCACTTTGACTGAGCGTAAGCTGACGATACCAGGGCTTTCCCTGGGAGGAAAGTGCTCTACCGACCTCACCAACCGAGCACCCATCCTCTTCGCACACAACGCCATCACCGGCTGCACCTTCAGGTATTTACTGTTATTAACTATGAAAAATGATTAGTGCAGATTTCTGTACCCGAATGATAACGAAATGATGTTAAACAGATGATTTATTAACACAGTTCTGTCCATTCAACATTGGAAAATATGTAAATAAAATGGCCTCTGTGAAGTCTGATCATTAAAACAAATGGGTAGTTACTGTATATCCATTTTCCTCAGTGTCATGGATGTGATGTTGAGATGAAGATATATTGTTTTTTTTTTTTTTTAGGTTAATGCAGGATGACTGCACCTCACTGAGAGCTCAGATCTACAGCATCCTCCGTGGGACAATGACCCCCGATACAGTCGCCATGACAGCGGGGTCACAGCCACAGCAGAGCAGGGTCGTCGTGCAAGAATGTCCAGAACCTGCTCCGGTAATTCCGCTAAACTAATAAAAAATAATGTGATTGTCATGACCCATATGTTTGTATGTATGTACGTTGTCTTGTTCCTGCACTCTACAGGGCGAGGTGTGTGAGACAGGCTGTCTCGTGCCTGTCTCTCTGTCAGTGAGGTTCCTCTGGGCTCAGAGAGGAATGTTGGCTCTTCCCCAGAATCACATCCTAGGTGTCAAATACATCTTCAGCTGTCAGATCATGAAGGTGACATGTGTCTTCTGTCTTAACTTTGGAGTTGGGTGTTACAGGAGAACATGTTGTGTTTTTCGTCCTGTCTGCATTGTGTGTGTTTGTGTGTGTTTGTGTGTGTAACCTGTTATAATTACAAACATGCCACATTTCTTGTTCCAGTGTTCCATCGTTTCTCCTCTTCCTTTGACCGCTGAGGTGATTTTCTCTGATACCACCGTTTACCCAGAACCTCCCCGCGCCAAACCGCGCCCTGAGTGGAAGTTTCCATTCGGGTTCTTCACCAGGGGGGCAGAAGAACTAGACAGGGTGTAGGTCATGAGTGTATATTTTTGTATTATTATTTTGTATTTTTATTTTTTAAATAATTTATTTGTATTTTGCACAATACAGACTTGTTTCCTAACACACAGTGTTAAGTGAAGTCCTTTACTGTAACAGTCTTTAGTGGTCATGGTTCACAGTCCTGTGGCTATGGGACACAGTTTGAGTCTCTACGTCCGTGTCCTCTTGCTCGCCGTTTTGCGCTCCGTCTTGCTGACGTAGTTGAGCAGGTGGACGATGGCGGCCGGAGTGATGCCTGGCAGACGAGTCGCTGCTCCCAACTGAAAACACACAGATGGGTTTTTTTTTTTTCGTATCGGAAGACAAAATAAGAGCTGATAAAGTCTAACATCTCGTCCTAAGGTATCAGGAAAGGCCGTGATATCTGTTCATTAACACGCTCTGATTAGAGGTGTGACAAATCCAGTGTAGTAGATGTGGGCTAAACCAGCATAGATGATTATTATCAGGAACGTTTTTAAACGTGCACACACTCACAGTGTCGGGCCGCACCCGATCCAGTATCTCGCGCACCTCGTCAGACAGGGACACAGGAAGTGAGAGGTAGTCGATGTCCGGAGGCAGCGTGAGACTCTCCTCCTCCTGTATCCTCTCCATCTCTCTCTTCTGATTCTCACAGTGAGGACGGTACACAGCTACATGGGGAAAATTCATAAGTCATAGGCATATATACTATATATATCTTTGCCATCACCCAGAGATCCCCATTGCAAAGCATGCTGGTGGTAGCATCAGGTTCAGCGTTACCACTGACCTCTTGGTTGCTTCTCTGACATATAAGCATGCCATCATGGCAGAGGAATGAATGTTCTTAATAGTACTTAAACAATATGAATATTAAGTTTCACTTTTTATGCCACTGACACAATCTCAGATCTAAATCTTTACCTTTAACCTGATTTCAGGAATATAACCTGGTCTACCACTTCCTGCTGGTCCTAATTCACCGTTTTCACGGCCTCCTAACATCTGCTTTGTGTGTTTATGTTGTTGTTCTTTAGAATAAAATACTCACCTTCGATTTTAATCCGCTGGGAAAATTCTAGATATTGTGCAAAAATTTCAGGGAAGATGGAGGCCAGCATTTCAAACGAGACCTCTTTATGCTGCAGCATCTCTTCTCCACTGGAAAACACACAGCGCTGATCATTATTCTTCCTTCAGTGCCATTTATTAGACAGATCGACTTGTGATTAACTCAACTGTGGTTTCTGTAAATCTATTTAAAAACAGTGTGGACGGTTAAAACATTTTTTTTACCGTGTAAAATTTGGCACATTTTTCCCTTTCTGCTCGGAGTCATTACCTGATGAGCGTGCTTTTCACCTCACTGATCCCGGCGTCTTGCAGTTTTTCTCTCCAGCGCGGAGAGGAGAGCGTGACGGACTGCAGGGCGACGAGAGCTTCACTCAGACCACGACTCACTCGCAAAGCCTCGCTGTAGCGCTGTGACGACACACACCCCACCTCTTCAAAGCCTGAGAGAAACACACACACACACACACCACACCAGTTATTGCACAGAATTCACTGCTACTGCATATGACAATACAATTAAAGAATAATACGAGGGGGCGGAGCTTTCGGGTTGGAGCACCTCATCATGCTAAAACGGTTTACTTAATTTCTGATGAAATAGAGAACTCAGTAAACACGTAAGTACCTCTGAGCGTGAGGCGCAGGTCTGCGTTATCGGGCCGGAGCGAAGTCCTGAACTCAGCACGGCTTGTGAACATGCGGTATGGTTCAGTAACTCCACGACTCACCAGATCGTCAATCATCACACCGATGTAGCTCTCGGTACGGGACAGAGACAGAGGGGGGAGAGAGAGGGCGGTCCTTCCAGCATTAACACCCGCCCACAAACCCTTAAATGAGACAGACAGCACAATGCACGAACAGATAAGTATGACCTAGAACATATAATAACATGTACACCACAGAGCTGCTGAATGCTGGATTCTGTGCTGTACGAGGTGCTGTGTTTCGTACCTGTGCTGCTGCTTCCTCGTAGCCCGTTGTCCCGTTAATCTGTCCTGCCAGGTAAAGCCCCTGAACGCACTTCACCTGCAGCCACGGCAAGAGCTGCGTCGGGCAAACAAAGTCATACTGCACCCCGTAACCTACACAAATGGGTACAAACGGCTCACGCTGTGGTCAGAGAGCCTCCAAACTACAACATATACACTATATAATCCATGCAATCTGTAATCTAGTTGTCACAGTGACCTCCTAAGTGCTTTTAAATGTGACTCCAAAATAAAGAGTGTACCTGGTGTTCTAATCTCCACCCGGTGCAGGGCGGGAATTTCCCGGAGGAGCCGGAGCTGCAGCTCGGGGGGCATCGTCATGGACAACCCCTGAGGGTACACGAGGTCAGAGGTCAAGCCCTCCGGCTCCAACCACACCTGATGCTGTCGCCCCGGGAAACGCAGAACCCGGGACTCGATGGAAGGGCAGTACCTGAGGGAAAGACGTGAACTGTTTACTTAGCATGCTTTCACTCTGTCTTTAACTACAACAGCACACAGTGGTTTATTTATTACATGCACTACACATTTTATCTGTAGGGAAAAACAGTCCTAAAAGAAGCAGGGAGTACGCAGTAGTACTACGAGCTGCACTTTAAACTGAATAGAAATCAATTGATAGTGTTTTCGCCTGAATTGAGTACCTGGGTCCTTTGGTGTCCTGCTGTATGTGCGAGTTCACATGCAGGCTCTCACGCACCACTTTTTCTACGCCTGGTGTCGTGTAGGTCAGGTGACACGGGAGCTGATCCTCGGGCTACCAAACAAACACAATAATGATGAAGCAAGCAGGAACCAATCGCAATACAATACAATCGCAAAATGTTCAGTATGATCTTCTAGTAGCAGAATCTTCACCTTGCAGTGCGTGTGATTGTTAATGAAGCTAAACGGAGTCGGCTGCGGGTCGGGAAGGTGAAGCTCGGCGAGGGAGAAGTCGATCGTGTCTTTAATGATCCGAGGTGGCGTCCCGGTCCTCAGCCGGCCGAGTTTTAACCCGAGCACTTCTCTCAGACTGTGCGAGAGACCAGCGCAGGACGGGGGTTCGCCCATCCTCCCTCCTGGAGAGGTGGTCCGGCCCATGAAGAGGGAGCCGGAAAGGAAAGTGCCGGTGGTGATGACGACGGAACTGGCGAGTATTTCCCCGACGCCATCAGCTGAGGTAAATACAGAGAGAATGCGGACGTGGACGGCTGTATGCGTTTAACTGGAACGGGATTAAAACGACAGGAGCGTTCCTTACCCATGCGAACTCCGGTCACTCTGTGTTTTCCTGAGTCGGCAGCAGACACGATTAGATCCTCCACAGATCCCTCCATCACAGTCAGTCTGGGCATATTCAGCAACTGTGACTGAGGAAAGACAACAGAAAGAAATTACTTTAATAATAATAATCTTTTTTTTTTTTTCTTCTTTTTTTTAAAAAAGGACCCAGGATACACTCCTGAGACACTTCAACAGTAATAACGGCAATTCATCTTCAGCAGCCACGTTGTCTGAGAGGCATGTAGGGCTGAAAATGTACTCGAAAAACATTGAGACAAATGGAAATAAGAAAACAAGCCCAGGATACACACATGAGGCATCCTGATTGATCACTAAAAAAAAAAACAAAAACAACTCAGCTATGAGTGCTACCTGTATGAACTCCCGGTAGCGTCCTCGATCCAGCTGTGCCCTCGGGCCCCACACTGCAGGTCCCTTACTGCGATTGAGGATGGAGAAGTGAACGCCGGCGTAGTCGCCTGCTCTACCCATCAGACCATCCAGAGCATCCACCTCCTTCACCAGCTGACCTTTTCCTACTCCTCCCAGTGAGGGGTTGCATGACAGCGCCCCTGGAAGAAAATGGGTTTTAGACGCAGCATAACTACACCACGCCTCTCAAAGACGTCACAATAATCACCTATTGTGGTTTACAGCATTACGTTGCTGTATTTAGAAACCATACGTGACGGCCATTTTTTCCGAAACACGATTTGAGCTACCTGTACACCAGAGCGCTGTTGAATTCTGGGTTCTGATTGGCCAGAAGCTATACCAGCACCACACACATTATCAGCACATACATACATACTGTACATACTCATACGGAGGGCCCGTATACGCTGTCATGACCAGCCCATGACCTACCGATCGTTTCGATTTTCTGCGTAACGAGCAGCGTTTCGGCTCCAATCCTGGTTGCCGCGGCAGCTGCCTCCGTTCCAGCATGGCCGCCACCGACCACGATGACGTCATATTTACGGTGGGCGACGTCACTGGCTCTCTGAGAGGGACAACTGGACAGGAAATGATGTCGGACGAGCAGCCTCCGTAGTTGCAGCATGGGAAATTGATATTAAAGTGTCGTCATATAAAAAAAAAGACCTAAAGAAAGAAAGAAAGACAATTTAATAACGATATTGTGATAAATTACGTCACGATACAAGTTTGACTTGTGACGCTGCTGTTTTCTAGCACTGTGTTAACAAACAAAGGTGTCATAGTATTTATTGTAAAAATGTCTTCAGTTATCATGATATATATGGTTCAACTTATGAAAGGTCACTTTTCTTGCTTATTTAATTGCATTACATGACATATAGTCTGTTTTTTATTCATTTTTACTTCACCAAATCTGACACAATGACTATTTTCACCACAGAAAATGTGTACATCTCTCCAACAGACTCCAACTGACATGAAATTTACCTCAGGTTCGTGTATTTAAACCGATAATCGTCTCATGTTTGACATCTCGCGACGATTCTCGACGAATGCGTCCCAAAAGGCTCAAATCGGACGTTTAGTACACTACGTAGGGTTTATAAGCTCATTATTTTCCTACCCTTGTATCGCGTGCTTTGTAGGAAGAACAACGTCGTTGGGGACACTAACATACTACCGGCGCGTGCAGTAGGTCGCCATTACTGTGAGACGATTTACCGTAATAACGGCTATAGGCGCGACCAACTCGTTCCAAAAAAAGCAATTTTAGCTGCAGTTATACTCATGTTTGTATCAGTATTCTTCGTTATTAATGCTAAAAAAAAGACAGTAGCTTATCTGAAAACACTCAAAAACACACAAGTTTAAAAACAAACAAACAAACAAACAAACAAAAAAAACAACGATAAAATATAGGACAAATTTCAGTTTTATTGAATTAGTCTGTTTACTTCATAACCTCTCAAAAGAGCTTAAGTTCTCAGAAAACACCCAACCGTTTAATTTCCAAATTACTGAAGAATAAAACATTAAATGGTTGTTCTGGGAAAAAAAAAAGAAGCTTTTACGCAATACTAAAGTGGTCACTGTGAATTCAGTGATAATCACACTGCTATGCTTACCGTTAAGGTTAGCTAGCTTAAGTATAGCATATGTAATTCATTAGATTTAAAAAGTACCAACAGTGACATTATGCACATACCACAATACAATTTATCTAACATAACACAATCTGACTCAGTACTAATATAATGCAATATATTAGCAGCTTATCATTTTAGTTAGCTAATTGTTTTTGACATAAGTATCAAAGAGGACATTTTACACATACCAATAATCACTCACGCATACGACTATATTTAACACAAACTGATAGAGAATGCATGTAGTTTGCTAGCTATAGCTAACTAGCAAGCTAAAAGATTTCTTAGAAGTTTGTGTTCACGTGCTGATAACATGCTGCTACATCACACCCAATCCGATGGGCAGCACATTTAGTTAGTATGGCCTACGATTTTAATGTGACTCCCGAACATCCCGTCAATGTTTAGCAGACACATTCTGCACTGATTTAAGACACTGTTTTTCCTTGCTGTCCTCATCCCAATGCAGTTAAGATAATGAACCTTTTCTTGTTTTTTTATAAAACAAGGTATAACGCACAGTAATAGCTAGAAGTTTAGTAACTAAAATGAACAAGTCGATTTCCTTTTTAGGTGACCGATTTGCCGTTTCGTCTGGTGAGATGATGACATGATGGGATGGTTTCAGTGTGACAGAGTGTAAAGTTTCTCAGCACTGTTCTCCAGCCGGTCCCTGTACTCCAGGTTGGTGTAGTTACACTCAGGCACTCCCTCCATCCCATACATCAGACCCCAACAACAGCACGCTATAACAGCCGTGCTGTCGCTGTCTCCTGCACAGAACCGAAAGAACAAACAGATTAAGAAAATAAACACTTTTACGGCTGACAAAAGCCTGCTCGCTCACCAACAGCAGGCATGTGCCGATAAACAGTTATATGATATTCTTCCAAGCTTTACTTCTCTTTGTAATGTCTCTATAGACATTTAATGAGACGTCATGTGGCCCAGAAATTAGCTCGGCCCGTGCAAAGTGACTTTTGTCTACATTTAATCTACTCAGTTTAAAGGCGATTGCTGACCTCCGTGGAAACCTGCACGGCTCATTAACTCCTCCCAGTTTGACCCCGCCCCCAGTAGAGCATCCAGAGCGATCATTGGTGCGTCGTGACCACTTCGTCCCGCCCATCCAGAGAGGCTGAAGCTCTTATATGCTTCGTCTCGTTCAGCCGGTCCGTATCGGTCAGGAAACACCACTGGACCAGTTCCTGATGACAAACCCCTCAATTCAAGATACCTGAGTGAAGGAAATAAAAAAATTTAGAAAGTTCAAAACTGTGATCAAATCAAAACATAGTCCCTCCCCAGGCATTCCACAGTTTATATTATTTATTTCATAGTTATTTATAGATATTTTATCAGTCGTATTTTTCCATAGTTTTCCCAGACATTGTTCCCATGGTAACCTGTAACATGCTAATCAGCACAAGTTACTTAGCTAGCTATGTTACTCAATTTAGTTAATTACCTAGTAGTAATTGTGAGTAAGTAAAAGTATCGTGCACGTAAGAAAGTGATCACACATGACGAACGGTTAAAAAGCTACCCGATAAGAACTACATGATATCTTGAAAATTTCGTAAACCGTGACACAAAGTTAGACAGTAATCATACTCATGCAGGATGCTCACCATTCCCATTTCTCCGTGAAGTACCCCCAGTCTCTCTCTGTCTCAGGAACGGCGTATCCTGCCGACCTCACAAGCTCCTTCGCTATTGGACAAGCCTCCTTCAATAAGCCCAGCCCCCAGGTTGTGATTGGACGGAGCTGGATGGCGTAAGCTGTGAACAGCGCAGAAGCAACAGCACCGAGGAATCCTGTTGGATGAGGGTGCGTCATTCTGCCGGTCTCCACGGCAACGGTGACCAAAGAGGAGAGCTGCTCCGGATGAGGGTATCTGGTGAAAACGTTCTTCTGATTTCACTTGGGAAATTACTTTCTTGTTTGTCCATTTATAATGTGCATGCAGCATAACACACCAGCGTGGCCTTGTCCTCACCTCAAACCGATGCACATGGACCTCATGGCAGCGCCACATCCTGTCCCTTCTGGATTGTAAGCTATTCTGTAGCCCCCTTCAGTACCTGGTTTTAACTGAGACACACCTGTGGAGAAACCCATAGTTTCCCTTTAGCAATGTTCTTCACTCATCCAAGCTCCTACAGCTCCTCAAAAATTATGTTAAGCTTCTTTACTCATTAGTCATTTACCCAGGATGCTCGATGGTCCCGGTTTCCTCCCCTCCATATCTTTCATACCCTCCACATAACGTGAAGCCACCTCATGCAGCAGGTCCTCTCCTTCCTTTCCTACGAGATAGTAACGATTATTTATATAAAATACACCTTTGCAAAACTCATTGGGTTTTTAATGAGTGAGAATGAGTGCTTTTATGAAAGCATCACGGTATTGAAGGGACTTCAATCCAATCCATGAACAATCTCCACGTTTAGATATCGTATTTTACAGGGCAGAACAGTGAAGCAGAGTCACCTTCACGCTATCTAAAATAATGATTGAGACATTTCCAGTTGCTCGTCTGTTTTGAAAGGAGCAGTTTGTGATGTTTAGACGCAGACACGCAAACACGCTTCAACCCAAAAGTATAAACCAGAAGATTTTAAAGTGAATCAAACCTTTCGGAAAGTCAAACCTGTGGCTAAAGCTTCAGCGGTGGCCAGGTGGAGGACCGTATCATCACTGACCGGCCAATCAGGAAGTTGAACAGTGATGTTCTTTAGTCCTCCAAGCTCCTGTAGTTCCTACAAAGTGGTGATAAAGCTGGTTATGTGTGCATAAAAAGATTTTATGGATATTCATTTCCTCATTATGCCATCTACAGGATATGCTCATGGAACGATATTTTATCCCACGATATACACTGATCAGCCATAACACTAAAACCAGATGCCTAATATTGTGTAGGTCCCCGTTGTGCCACCAAAACATCTTATGTGCATATACAGAAAGTCCTTAAATTGTGTGTATTAATGAGATGTAACGCAGAAGGCGCAAGACACAATGAGGATATCGTTGTGCATTTATAATGTACAATAATCTGTTTAAGAGGCGAACCTGATGGATGGCCGGGCCGGACTCGTTGTATTCCCACAGCTGATTCCTGTAACCCAGAGCATCTCCAACTCCACTCAGCAACATGCCGGCCTTATAGTGCTCAAGAGCAGCATGACTGGACAGAGGGACATACAGAGATTAGATTAGACAAGATTGACTCAATTATACGTTTCAATATAGTTTGATTAGGTCATATATTTAGAAAGCAGACATATTACATGGACAATAGACAGATTAAACATGCTCATGGTCAATGATCCCAGGGTCACTTTATTTTGCTAGACAGTTAGAAAATTTGCTTTAATCTAAGATAACGATAAACACATACAAATCAGTCACGTTAAAATTTTTAACTGGTAGGGAAAATCGATAAGGGCTTGCTGAAATCAGTGTGTTTATTACTTAGTTAGACACAGAGTAATTAATCTGTACAAACTACACATCCTCTCAGAGATGTGATGTCAGAGTCTGGGGTGGCAACTGGGGTGAAAAGTCTTATTTTAAGGGTGGCACCTGCCCCCATTTAATATCTGTAAGGTATTAATGCACTACACTGAAGTATAAAAGTAAATATGATATACATGATCTACAGTGTAGATCTGTGACTGAATTTAGAGGCAGATATTTGTTTCATGTTTGATTCCATTTCTGTCAGAAATCAATCTTAAACTGACTGAACTATCAATAAATACTCAGAGCTCATAACTGACAAAAAGTTGGTGAAGTAAAAAAATAAAATGCAGATAAAAGTACAAATACTTTAATTACGCTACTAAATTGTTTGCACATCATTCCTACTCCCCACACTTGTTGGTTTAATTTTTTTTTATTCATCTTGGTTATTTTTCCGTTATTTTTCATCGCTAACCCACCGGTCCATGCTAATATTCCTCTGCGGGTTCATTGGCTCGCCGGTCGGTTCAGTCGCGCAGGCGACACCGCGCACCCGAACTTTTCCGCACTGCGGCCTTCGTGTACTTTTCCTGCGCACGGTTCTTTTCAGCGGTCTTTTCACGTTTTGGAACTTAAAAACAAAACAAAACAAAAAACACCAGGTGTTTCAGACAGAATAAAAACTATCCCCTGAGGTTCTGTGCTGTCCCCCCTCCCTCAGCGACTTGTCTTTCCAAAAATAGCAGCTGTAAGAAGAGGAGAACGCTGTCGGCTATTTGTAGGATTAGTTATGGATCCTTCAAATGAACTGCAACTGGGACCAAGTGTGGAGAAAAAAAAATCCAGGGATTGTACAGAAACTCTGAAATCACTACAAAACAAGTAAATGTTTTACTTTCCTTCCTCATTTGGAATGTAACCAAGAAGGCTTGGTGTTGACAAATTGTAATAAAACTTACTACAAACTATCCTAATTAATATACAGTGTGAAATCACTCGTGTGCATCCTAACTTTGATATAATGCACTATATGTCCTATATGGATTTCATTGTAATAATTGTATAGGTTCTAAAAATCCCTAGATATGTTGCCAGTTTAATTTGTTTTTTGTTTATTTTACTACTTATGTATATAAGTGCACTACGTATATATAGGCTTCTACACCCTGTAAAGTGTTGTATGAGGTGTTTGTGGTGATATGCTTTATTCATTTTTTGCAAAACATCTCCACCTTGGTCCGATCAGTCCAAAGGATATTGTTCCAGATCTTTTGTGGTCTGTTCCGATGCAGTTTTGCAAACCTAAATTGTGCGCCATTTTCTTTTTGGAGAGAAGGGGCTTTCACCTAGCCACCCTTCCGTGAAAGCCACCCGTCTTTTCCTGATTGTGGAGTCATGAAGATAAATTTAATGTGCTTACAGAGGCCTGCAGGTCAAATGTTGTAGCACTTGAGTTTTTCTTGACATCTCTGAGCATTAAACGGTAAAAAAGAAAGTACCCCCTTCTTCAAGTCCATGAACAGTGCCATGTTTGGTGAAAGCCAAACACAGCATATCACCACAAACACCACATACCAACTGTCAAGCGTGGTGGTGGAGGGGTGAGGATTTGGGCTTGTTTTGCAGCCACAGGACCAACAATGAACAAAGATGAACTCCACTTTATACCAGATTATTCTTGAGACAAATGTGTGAATGAATGAACAGCATCCCCATTTGTTCATTCTTGTGAATAGTGCAACAAATTCTGGAGTTGACGTCCTTCAATTTAGTTTTCTTAGACATAAAATTGTGCGTGTTGTGTATCCATGTGAGATGATGATGCACTGAATTCAGTGTGATAGTGTGTAAAGTGTCTCAGCGCTGTTCTCCAGCTGTTTTTATTTATTTATTTATTTTTACAATTCTTACAATTATCTATTTTCAGTTTGTATGTATGTCTGTCTGAACATCTCTTTGTACAGTATACTGTATATGCTGTGCTCATAACATGTTCTCCCACACCATGCCATTACTTCATTTCCTCCACTGGCTTCCTGTAGCAACCCACATCAGATTTAAAACACTCATGCCTGCAATCGGAAAAAGCCAAAAAAGCCTACAAAGACTTTTAGATTACTCTAAAAGCTAATTTAAGGTACAAGAGTGGAATGTAAGGTTCAGTTGTGTGCTTAAAATCAGTTTTTAAGGTAAATTTGATTAAATACATTTTTAAATAAGGCCTTGCTGCATTTACCTGTGTAATTCTGCTATATATTATATATTAGGGCCTCTAGTATAATGTAAATGATATATCTTTTTATATATAAAGTATGCAAACTGATAGGCCAATCTAATCAGGGTAACCTATATTTACCCTGATTTAGCAAGTCATTCTTGATTCACTGCAGTAACAGGCTTTTTTGGAGTGTGTGTGTGTATGTGTGTGTGTGTGTGTGTGTGTATGTGTGTGTGTGTGTTTGCTTGTTTGTATGTCCCATTTAATGTTGTGGAGCATCCAGGAAACTAGTTTGTTCCTGTTCTCATTTCTATTACAGCAGCGACAAACAGTCGCTCCCTCATCACCCTATATGTGAATATTAGGAAAATACCAGGATAGTTTAGCCCACAACCTGGTTACCTCTGCCAAGAGGTTAAGGCCTAAAAAGATGACTCTTTCAACAAGATAATGACTTTAGAGATACATGCAATACATGCACATCAGTTTGAAAATTATTGAGACACAAATTAAATGTTTAGGCATGGCCGTCTCAGTCTCCAGATTGAGGACCAAATTGTTTTTGTAATTTATCCACATGAGATAATGACGTGCTGTATTCAGTGTGACAGAGTGTAAAGTTTCTCAGCACTGTTTTCCAGCCGGTCCCTGTACTCCAGGTTGGTGTAGTTACACTCGGGCACTCCCTCCATCCCGTACATCAAACCCCAACAACAGCACGCTATAACAGCCGTGCTGTCGCTGTCTCCTGCACAGAGCCGAAAAAGAACAAACCGATGAGGAACTTAAAACGGCCAACAAGTCAACACTTGAGTAAAAGGGTGCACTCCACCACTGCATTATTGCGAGGGTGGCATAATGATTCAACACACGCAACCAAGAGAACCACACCTAGGGTGAGTAGTCCATGGGTTTAGCAACAAAACACTCTATAACACTCCATTATAATAATCCATTATCGTGAAATGGGAACACAAGCAAGGGCCAAAACCAGGAAGTACAACGAGAAGCAAAGGAGGAAACAACGCTAGACTATAATGACATGAATCCATAATGAATCTTTGCAAGGAGGAACTGAAAAAGCAAAGCAGAAATAACCGACATAATCAAAGTGAGACACAGAACAGGTGAAAAGGTGAAGACAGAACCAAAGCTAAAGCAAAAGCATGTCACACAAAACAAAAGCACCTGGAGTAGCAATGGGGCGAGAGGAGGAATTTGTGAAAAATTCCATTGCTAATAGAAGCTAAAGTGAAGGACCAATCAACCTTCTTCTTTTCTGGGTAGTTGAACATGAGAGAAATTGCTGACCTCCGTGGAATCCCGCTCGGCTCATTAGCTCCTCCCAGTTTGACCCCGCACCCAGGAGGGCATCCAGAGCTATCATCGGTGCGTCGTGACCACTGCTTCCCCCCCATCCAGACCAACTGAAGCTTTTGTATGTCTCGTCGCGTTCTGAAGTCCCGTATTGCTTAGGAAAGACCACTGGACCAGTTCCTGATGACAAACCCCTCAACTCAAGATAACTGAGAGAAGGAAGTGATAGCACTGATATAATTTTTATTCAAATATCTGAAATACTAAAATTACAACACAGATCAGGTGTCTCACCTTTCCCATTTCTCAGTAAAGTATCCCCAGTCTCTCTTCGTCTCGGAAACGGCGTATCCTGCTGACTTCACAAACTCCTTCGCTATTGGGCAAGCCTCCTTCAATAAGCCCAGCCCCCAGGTTGTGATTGGACGGCGCTGGATGGCATAGGCCGCAAACAGTGCAGAAGCCACACCACCGAGGAATCCGGTTGGATGAGGGTGTGTCATTCTCCCAGTCTCCACAGCAACTGCGACCAGTGAGGAGAGCTGCTCTGGTCGAGGATATCTGGTGCAAAGGAAGTTGGGTCATTCAAATGAGAGGTCATGTTTTATTATACTGTATATAGTTATTTATTCAAACCTCAGACCGATGCACATAGCCCTCATGGCAGCACCACATCCTCCACTCGATCGGTCATAAGCTACTCTGTAGCCTCCTTGAGCTCCTGGCTTTAATTGATCCACACCTATGATGGAACACCAGAAGTATGAAGCAAAACAGTGATTTGTTGTGAACTCTATAGAGACGATTCATGTCTTGTTTTTACCACGGATGGTCATCATTCCTGGAGCCCTCCCATTCATATCCTTCATTCCTTTTATGTAATGGAAAGCCACCTCATGCAGCAGCTCCTCACCTTCCTTGCCTATAAGAAAACAACAGGAAATGACATGCTTTTGCCACTGTGGACTCAGGTCTGCTATTGGAATGGTTTATTCAGTAGTAGTAATAGTAAGAGGAGGAACCTGTGGTTAAAGCTTCAGCGGTTGCTAAGTGAAGCACTGTGTCATCACTGACTGGCCAGTCAGGAAGGCTAACAGAGATGTTCTTCACTCCTCCAAGCTTCTGAACTTCCTATAAAATTGAAAGACGGGAATGTGTTATTCTTTGGCAATGCACTCGTCATGACCAAAAATCATGGTACAAATGTCACGGGTAACAGCTCAGGTCCCAAACCTACTCCCGAGTTGGCCAAAGGTATGTGGACACCTGACCAACACACCCATATTCAATTCAATTCAATTCAGTTTTATTTGGATAGCACTTTTTACAGTGGTCACTGTCCCAAAGCAGCTTTACAGAAAGATATAAATTCAGGATATAGGTTTTAAATGTATGAAATTATCCCCACTGAGCAAGCCAGCGGCGACCATATATGCTTGTTGAACATCCCATTCCAAATCCATAGGCATTAACATGACATTGGTCCCCTTGCTGTAACAGCCTCCACTCTTCTGAGAAGGCTTTCCACTAGATTTTGGAGCATGGCTGTGGGGATCTGTCCGTTCAGCTACAAGAGTATTAGTGAGGTCAGACACTGATGTGGGGGCGAGGAGGCCTGACGGAAAATCTCCATTACAATTTATCCCAAAGGTGTTCGGTGGGGTTGAGGTCAGGGCTCTAAGCAGGACACTCGGGTTCTTCCACTCCAATCTTGGCAGGCCATGTCTTCATTGAGCTCGGTTTGTGCACAGGGACATTGTCATGCTGGAACAGGTTTGGGCTTCTTAGTTCCAGTGAAGGGAAATTTTAATGCCACAGTAATACAAAGACATTCTACACAATTATGTGCTTCGAACTTTGTTGCAGCAGTTTGGGGAAGAACCACATACAGGGTGTGACGGTCACATGACTTTTGATGTTCCACAAATTCAATGTAACTAGAAATGGATAAAAAAAAGTAAAATTCTTTAATAAATAAATAAGTATGAGAGTACCTCATGCCAAAATCAAACCAGCTATAAACACCATCCTGTTGGTTTTTTATTTATTTATTTTTCCGGAAGACTACTTGAATCTGCGAAATTGCAATGGCACGAAATTGTTCCCGCGCGCTCTTTCACAGTGATGTTTGTTGTTAAATGAGATTTTGTCTGAATGCGTGTTGTGATGATGTCACATGACACATCTTGGCCCAAATCTGCTGACAATCTGTGGTAATTTTGAAAAATCGCAAGCTCCTACGAATATTGCTCGATTTTGCGTTCATTTCTGCGATTGTGAAATCCTGGAGGGACTGCAAAAAGTTGGGCTATTACGATTTTAAGGAACAGGACATTAGTAATAATTGTGTTTTATACCTGTTGGATACGTGGTCCAGAATATTCAAACTCCCACCGGTAGCCGAGAGCATCACCCACGCCGCTCAGCACCATGCCGGCCTTGTAGTGATCAACAGTCGCAGGACTTAGGTAGACAGATCAAGACATTATAATAGCGGTTTCATACAAAGCCCTACTAGTAACATCCCTACTTAAATAAAAAAAACAAACAAATAAACATGTAGCCATGATAATAACCAACACAGCCAATCAATTTTATTAAAATGACCTTGTTTTGCTACCTGACTTTTAAATTAAACTCTTGGGTGTTGGTCTGCCCTCTTGTTTAATTCTCAGTTTCTCCTTATAAGTCTTTTTTTATTTATTAAAATCAGGTCAACATTAGCAGTGTCCTCCATTTCATGTCGAAGAGCAGCTAAGCTGAAGAAGGAAGTGACGGCTAGCTAAACTTATTAACAATTTTAAAGAAACGAACGCAAACGACTTTTTATACATACAGTTTATTTATAATGTTTACAAATGACACCTACAACTGCCCCCAAACCATTCCAACTGGCCCTGGTTATTTTTAAGTTTGTTTAAGTTTGACATGTCAGTCACGTTCATTCCCGATTTACTGATTGGCAGCTGGTTACCAGGTTCCGCCCCTTTAAGAATTCGACCAAACGTCACAAGGAGAAACCGTGCGTCCAGGCGTGGTTCAAAATGGCTCCTAGTCCCCATTAATAAAGCGAGTAAACAAACACCTAACACACACTAATTCGCGCACAGACTTTAATGGGTGTCTGTTAGCTTTGTGTTAGGAGCTTTAAAGGACACGCACACTTTCTTATTAATTAAAGTACATAAAACAGAAAGTAATGTAAATAAACCCATTTAAAAAGTAAATAAAACAAACCCACAATTTTAGGATGAGTGCAGTTTGAATTTGTGTTTGAACAGAAAGAAGCCTCACCTCTCCATGTCTGGTTGAGTTCTGTCTCTTTTTCTCTCTCACACACACTTACACTTTCCTGCCTACTTCTGTTTACGGCTGTTTGATACGAACAAGGAAGAAAAATTCAGAATGCAGGGTGCGTCATTAACACGCACGTCCACTAGATGGCGCTGAGTCAATCCTAAATAATGTCAGTCTGAAGCCCACTTGATTAAGTCGAACTTCAGTATGAATTCTACAGAACTGGCAAGAAACACCTATGCACTCTAAATAAATTTGAATCGACATACTGTGTGTGTGTGTGTGTGTGTGTGTGTGTGTGTGTGTGTGTGTGTGTGTGTGTGTGTGTATTATAGGATTTGTGGTATACAATAGCCTATGACTGATTGTATGTTTATAATGATAATATATTTGCACTGATGTGTGAGCACTGCATTGAGTAATCCTACCGTAACTTAAATCTGAGCTAGTGTAACCCATAATTCTGTGAATATACAGTACTGTGCAAAAGTTTTAGGCAGGTGTGAAAAAATGCTGTAAAGCAAGAATATGTATGAATATGTAAGAAATAGACATGTTAATAGTTTATATTTATCAATTAAAAAAATGCAAAGTGAGTGAGCAGAAGAAAAATCTACATCAAATCAACATTTGGTGTGACCACCCTTTGCTTTCAAAACAGCATCAGTTCTTCTAGGTACACTTGCACAAAGTCAGGGATTTTGTAGGCATATAGTCAGGTGTATGATTGAACAATTATACCAAACTGGTGCTAATGATCATCAATTCAATATGTAGGTTGAAACACAATCATTAACTGAAACAGAAACAGCTGTGTAGGAGGAATAAACCTGGGTGATGAACAGCCAAACTCGGCTAACAAGGTGAGGATGCTGAAGACAGTTTACTGTTAAAAGTCATAGATCATGGCAAGACTGAGCACAGCAACAAGACAGAAGGTAGTTATACTGCATCAGCAAGGTCTCTCCCAGGCAGAAATTTCAAGGCAGACAGGGGTTTCCAGATGTGCTGTCCAAGCTCTTTTGAAGAAGTACAAAGAAACGGGCAACGTTGAGGACCGTAGATGCTGTGGTCGGCCAAGGAAGCTTACTGCAGCAGATGAAAGACACATCAGGCTTACTTCCCTTCACAATCGGAAGATGTTCAACAGTGCCATCAGCACAGACCTGGCAGAAACCAGTGGGACCCTGGTACACCCATCTACTGTCCGGAGAAGTCTGGTCAGAAGTGGCCTTCATGGAAGACTTGCGGCCAAAAAGCCATACCTCCGATGTGGAAACAAGGCCAAGAGAGTCAAATAAGAAAAATGGCAGCAGGTGCTCCGGACTGATGAGTCAAAATTTGACATATTTGGCTGTAGCAAGAGGCAGTTTGTTTGCCGAGGGGCTGGAGAGCGGTACACGACTGAGTGTCTGCAGGCAACAGTGAAACATGGTGGAGGTTCCTTGCAAGTTTGGGGCTATATTTCTGCAAATGGAGTTGGGGATTTGGTCAGAATTAATGGTCTCCTCAATGCTGAGAAGTACAGGCAGATACTTATCCATCATGCAAGACCATCAGAGAGGCATCTGATTGCCCCCAAATTTATTCTGCAGCATGACAACGACCCCAAACATACATTAACAACCCCAAGTCATTAAGAACTATCTTCAGCGTAAAGAAGAACAAGGAGTCCTGGAAGTGATGGTATGGCCCCCACAGAGCCCTGATCTCAACATCATCGAGTCTGTCTGGGATTACATGAAGAGAGAGAGAAGCAACTGAGGCTACCTAAATCCACAGAAGAACTGTGCTTGGTTATCCAAGATGTTTGGGCCAACCTACCTGCAGGGTTCCTTCAAAAACCGTGTGCAAGTATACCTAGAAGAATTGAAGAATTGATGCTGTTTTGAAGGTAAAGGGGGTGGTCACACCAAATACTGATTTGATGCAGATTTCTCTTCTGTTCACTCACTTCGTATTTTGTTAATTGATAAATATAAACTATTAACATGTCTATTTTTGAAAGCACTCTTACTTTACGGCATTTTTTTCACACCTGCCTAAAACTTTTGCACAGCTGAGGGATTTCATAGAAATCCCACAGCATTCTTATGTGACACGTTCAGATCCGCAACTCACCGGATGTTTTTTGTTTTTCGCACCATTTTGTGTATAAGGCTGTGGTGTGTGTGATAAAATCACTGAAATCGAAACTTATTTTTCTTCCTGAAATTTATTTGCTGTCTACAGTTTTGTTCATTAACGAGTTTAAGATTTTTTAGTAAGAAGGTTAATCATCCAATAAAAAATGTTTTTTTTTTTTTTTTAATGTAAAGTTAGCTAGCTTGCTAATAAACCTGACTAGAACTACTGCAGCTCTCTGTTTAGGTCGCTGACAGGCTTACTATATTGTGTGCTGCATATTGTGTAAAATCAGTATTTCATACACAATAGGCAAAATAAAGGCTAGTTGTGATGTCACATGAGCAAGCCTGTGATTGGCTGATTAAACTGAACTTAAGCTCCGCCCTTGTCGGCACAGGGATGCCTGCCAGTATATTTCCCCGATAAATGAAATATCTTATAAAACATTATGTTAGAGTTGGGAAATAAAAACGCACAAATGGGATCGGCTTGTAGCTCATTACTGAATGATGTCACCTGTCAATAATTCCACAGTGGTGTGGAGTAAATAAACAATAAATCATTTGTTACACGTTCTACTGGTTTCTCAGTGTCAGTTTTAAAAAAATTATTTTAAAGGCAGAAATGTGTTTGTTTATCTGTTGAAGCAGTCACACTGTGAAGATGATGAATGAATAATTTAGCTAGCCAAAAGATTTCCGCCGAGGCTCCTTTTCTCCTGCCAGCCGATCGCCCCCACAGCAGATGCACAACGGCGTCAACAAGCTGAGAGACGCATGAGACGCACTCAGATCCCGAGCTAATGAGCATTTACTACAATTACATCAGGGTAAGAACCAAACTACTCGACTGCTCAGGAGCTTATCGTCTCCGCCCCACCATACAGTGGTACTAATTTAGTAAGCATGTGATATCTTTGTATTTGATATGTTAATAGCTGATCAAACATAACTTGTTGATGCAGCAATGCTCCTTGTAGTTTTTAGACACGTTTCAAATATTTTTCACATGTAGTACAGGGGTTTTCATTTTTCACATGATTTTCCCCTATGATTTATTTATTTTCACGTGATTTTTACATATGATTCATTTATTTCACGTGATTTTTTTTCACGATTCATTTATTTTCACGTGATTTTTACATATGATTAATTTATTTTTGCATGTGATTTTTTAATGTATGATTCATTAATTTTCACGTGATTTTTTACATATTATTCATTTATTTCACGTGATTTTTTTTCACGATTCATTTATTTTCACGTGATTTTTACATATGATTAATTTATTTTTGCATGTGATTTTTTAATGTATGATTCATTAATTTTCACGTGATTTTTTACATATTATTCATTTATTTCACGTGATTTTTTTTCACGATTCATTAATTTTCACGTGATTTTTTACATATTATTCATTTATTTACGTGATTCTTACATATGATTCATTTATTTTCAAAAGATTTTTACATATGATTTTTATTTTCACGTGATTTTTTTCACCATTCATTTATTTCCACATGAATTTGTTCACAATTCATTTATTTTCACATGATTTTTTGACATTTTTCGTGATTCACATTTTCACGTGATTTTTTTTTACGCATGACTAATTTATTTTCATGTAAATTTTTACATTTGATTATTTTCACGTGTGATTCCTTAATTTTCACCTGATTTATTTATTTTATTTTATTTTTACATATGATTAATTTATTTTCACCTTATTTTTTACACGATTCATTAATTCTCACCTGATTTTTACGTATGATTAATTTATTTTCTCGTGTGATTTTTACACGATAAATTTATTTTCAGCTGATTTTTTGCACATTTTATTTTCATGTTATGTTTACATATTATTCATTCTCATGTGAATTTTTACACAGTTTATTTTCATGTCATTTTTTACATGATTCATTTGTTTGATGATTAATTTAATTCACTTGCAATTTTTTATACATAATTCCCCCAATGATTCATTTTTTTCAATGACAAATAAACCAGGAACAGGTGGTCATACTGCAAAAATAGAATCAATCCTACTTCTAGACTTAATAATAATAATAATAATTTCAAGCTTGAAATGGTTATTGTATTTAGCTTCCTTCTAGAAATAAATGCTTGAAATAAGCAATGGCAGTAGAAAGAGACTGTACTGACCTAAAATATCTAGAAGTATGCCTAATAATGTATTTGTTTTAGGTGGGACACTACAGGTGAAGAGAGTAATTAATAATAAAAATACACATTTATTCAAGCAAATGAGGCTACATCTAATTAAATATGCATACATTCAAATAATTTATAAAAACAACAACAAAAAGTGGTTTGATGATGTTAGAATTAAAATGTTTGTTTAATAATGAAATAAAGTAATGGGTTAGCAAGTCAAAAATAACAAGTTACTGTGTCAAAATTATGAGTTACTGAGTTAAAAATAATGAGTAAGTCAAAATGAAAAGGTAATATTTTGAAATCATGGGTTAACTTAGTATTGACTTACTAAGTTAAAGCAACGAGTTATTTAGTCAATGTAATGAGAAAATATCTTGAAATAACAAGTCACTTTCACTTTCACTTTCAAGTTAGTAAGTCAAAATAACACAATTTTAAGTAGAAATAATGAGATATGAAGTCAAAAATAACGACATAGCACTTCAGATAAACTTTCACACCTTCTGGTTCACAGCTTCTGTGTGTTTCCACTCTAGCTGATGTAGTTTATAAGGTTTATAAAGGACTTTGACATGTCAGAAAACAATTCAGCTTTTCAGAAATATACAGTATGATATGACGTGATTGTGAAGTGGGAGGAGCTTAATGCCTTCTTAAAATTGCTACATTTTAGATGATGCTGTGATCACGAATGGACAAAAACAGAAAAATATACATTTTTTATGTTGAGATTTGATATTTTTTATTACTACAGTTTATCCAAAGATCTGATAAAATTATTTGATGTGAGCAAAATTGTCATTTATACCTATAGTATCTTGCTTTAATAAGAAAAATCTCCTAATGAGAAATATCAGAGATCTGTATTCTTAGCAAATGAAGATATATATATATATATATATATATATATATATATATATATATATTTTGCCAATAATAGTATACTAAAGCATTTACTAGTAAAGGTAGTGTGTGGTGATCTAATCGTAAAGCAGTATTACATTGAAAAACACATAAACTGAGAAACTTAAACTGACACGCATCCATTTGTTTGTTGAACCTTCAATAATGACTTTACCTCATGAGTACATTAGAGTGATCCGGCCGTAAAATAAAACGCCGGCAAGCTGCCTTCATTATTAGCTCCTCCATTAGCAGAGTGGTGAACTGCCTCAGCGCTGCTAATTGCTAAAGTTCCAGAACTCAATTCTAAAGATACACAGGTCAACGGAAAAACAACAACAACAACAACAACAACAAAAAGCATATGTGGGAGAAACCAATTCTGCTCGTGGACGTTTGTAAATGTCAAGAGATTTGTAATATATAATTGCTTTCTCAAAGATCCTGTAAAGAAAAACAAGGCCCTAGTGTAGCGCCTTGAGGGATGCCTTGAGGGGAGTTCAGGATTCTGATTGGTCAGAAGGTGTTGATTCATTTTCTATAACAGCAGCTCTGACAGTCGTGCAGCTGAAAAATCACTCATTAATATATATACGTTTTCAGTTCTATAGCTCCCTAACAACCTCCAAGACATGAAAATAAAATAAAATATAATAAAATAAAAACAGTCTCTAGACTGTGCCTTGATAGATTTGAGAGTTTTATGGAATTTTACGTTTTCAATTAAGGTGACAAAGACGTAGGGACGTGAATTATCCAACAAAATATATATATTTTTTCCAATTTAGCATAACTGACCGTGTGCCTCTTTTCTCCACATCCATAATTGAGATTGAGACAGAGGAACAATGGATCTCCACCTGATTAGGATCAAACGTCTGGAGAACAAGGTCACAATGACGAAAAGATCAGCTTCCAGACTGGAAAGCAGGATTGTCAGGGGAATCACCTGAACATTTCGGACTGAACAGAGGAAAACAGAGATGTGAAATGTGTATTGAAAAAAAAACAAAACAAACCCCTGACATCAGCGTGTCCTGTTCTAAAACTTGAATGATGTCTACTGAACTTGTAAAAAGACTTCAGTTTGACCGAGTGCTCCCTTACGACCTTCGTCACGTCGCGCTAATAAACCTCCAGAAATGTGAACTGCCGATCTTTCTTGCTGACCGCTGTTGCTTTTATTTCATCATGGGATGCCGTTAATGTCACTCCGCTTTGCACCTGCACAAACACTCCAAACACTGCAGTCATGATCTGGATGGGTTTTTTCGAGGTCCCTCTCTGTTGCCTAGCAACTGGGCTAGGGGTGGGGGGGGAAGGTTCTATAGTGCAGAATACTGTATAAAAGAATTAGTGCTAATGTTTATTATCGAGATCCTTTTACACGTGTATGTGCAAGCATTGTATTGGAAAATCCTACTTAATAGCGTTAGGCTGTTAACGATTTGGATTAGTGCCGTAAACGTTTGTTTAACAGTCAGTATTTACAGAATGAAAAAAAAACATTGGAGATAATTTTGCATATTTCCCAGTTAAAAACTCTCTAAGTGTCTGTAGCTGCTAAAAGCTATTTGGGAAATTATGTTTTACCGTTACAACCTGAGGAAAATATGAAAATTAGTGTTTTTCCCCCCCCTGTTATCAGGGGTGAGCATTTAAGCATTTTCATAATGTTAGTGAAACAGGGATTGATTCTGGGCTCCTTCTCTTTTCGCCTGCATCTAAATGATCCCCGATGCAAGTTCGAAATATAAATATCTATATTTTATAAGCGAAAAAAAAGTTGTCTTCCTGTCTGCCCCGGGTTCATGAATAAATTCCTCTTAATTGGCACATAATGCCGGAAATGTCATTAACAGCATTAAATAGTAATAATGTCATGATTACGGACAGATTTCACATCTATAATGTTCCGTCATGACCTAAGAATGGAGCTTGCTAATCGAAAACTGGGTAAAATGGGTGGACTGTTTGTGAATTTTCAAAGTAAGATATACATTAAAATCCTTTTTCATTCAAGAAACTGAGCCAAACACAAAGTTTCGGGGGAAAAAATTTAAAATTCACACCCACATTCAAAATGGGTCGTTTAGATTAAAAACAAAAACAAAAACAAGGGAAAACATCTTAAATGTGAGCAAACGTATTGATTACTATGAAGCTATAATACATTTTGCACCGTATCACTGTTTTACTTTTTTACAAACTACACAAATGCTTGAAGAAAGTCAAATTTTCTAGAAACGGCTCATTCACAGGGACTTAAACCGACATCATAAACTGATTCCAAACGCGTGTAATCATTGTTATGGTGAAATTTTCCATAAGGAGACGTTTAGTTAACATTTATGGAGGTAACAGTAACAATCAGAGGTAAAGCTGTAACTTTTCCGACGTTTCTTCAGGACAGAGGGGTTTACGCTTTTGCGGTTTCTTAGACACATGACAAGCTGCGTTTTTTGTGTATTAACTTCAAAAGTGATGTAATGCTTATATTATAATAATAATGGTCTATTGTGATTATATGCAAATGGGGATTATAGACATTAAAATGCAGGCGTTAAGGCAAAAACCCTGACCTTCACATCATGACTGTCTAAAGATTCACCTTATCATGAGGCAATGTCTTGTCTAACCTGTCAATAAGAGCAACAGTCGTCAAGCTCACACATCTGTTAGATCCTGACACGGTTGGTAGCTAACAAGCAAAACATTTTTTCCCTTCGAAACAAACAAACAAAAAAATAAATTAAAAAATGGCATCCAGAATCACTGATACCTTCTGAGTATTTTTGTATTAAAGTGATTTAGGGGCAGGGCTATGTATGAGCTTTGTTGTGATGTCACAATTTTTATTTTTTTTTCAAACTATGACAGTTCAAAATGCAAATTCTTTCAGGATGCACAAAACCTGAAAAAAAAAGGAAAAAAAAAATATATTGTTTGTGGAAACTTTACATTTTATTCATTTAGCTAGCTATTAGGAATTGGTCTAATTTGCATATTCATATTGACGCATATTCATAGCTTGAGGGAAAAGGTGTAGAACTGTTCCGACGTAGCAGTTTACTGTCCATAAATGATGTAAACAATAAATGAATAAATAAATAAATAAATAAAAATGTATTATTCTACAGAATAATCCCGATTATTAGGCTGGCTGTTTATTATACCATATAGTTTCAGCCCTAATGCACTAGAATGGCCCCTCGGCAGAAATAAAGGGAGTGAGTGGGCGTTAACGCTCGACACTCTAAGTGTGTGTGTGTGAGATAAGGAATGGGATGTGGGACGGTATCCCAAAAAAACCAAAAAAAAAAAAAACACATTAAAGCTGTTACCAGATGGCAAGAAATAGCACAGAGTCTGTCACTTAGACTGAGGTGCCATTATTGTAACTACAATTAGTGACAACAGAGAGAGAGAGAGAGAGAGATGAATGAGAATTTATATATATATATATATATATATATATATATATATATATATATATATATATATATATATACACACATATACATATAATAGGATGTGGGGATGTAGATAGATAGATAGATAGATAGATAGATGGATAGAGATGAAACCCAGCTCTGTGGCTCAGTGCTTCACGATACCGCAGTGAAGTGAACGAGAGAGCAAAGAGTAGTGAGAGAAGACAGGAGGGAGGGGGGGGAAAGAAAGAGGGAGATGAGAGATAGTCTCACACATACAACACAACACAACACCACACACTCTTCAGGAATTTCTCTCCACTCTCTCTCTCTCTCTCTCTCTCTCTCTCTCTCTCTCTGTCTCTCTCTCTCTCTCATATTTGTCTTTTGTTCCCCTCTGTCGTTCCTCTCAATGCACTTTTAATTTCCCTCATTCATTTTTAATTGAACTTCTGTTGCTGATGCTGACGCTGGACGGAGGCTGAACAGCTGCATCTTCTCTCTTTTCTCTCGTTGCCCTGCCACCTGTGCATTAAAGTCCGTCGGATTTCAGAACTTTTCCACTTTACAGAGGTAAGAACGGAGAACGAGCTTTTCATATCATTTGTTGATAATATTTCTCGTGTAGGACATTTATTTCAGATCTAATATAAGTCTTCTTCACAGGTGATCACCCGTTGTTCACACGGCGCTCGTCACGTCTGTTTATTTTGAGTTCACACGTACAATTTCAAGGCATAACATGTTGCACCTTCATATAGTACTCGTGTAATCACACGTTTTTCCGTAAGGCAAACGATATTAAGCTGTAAATATGTATCAATCTCAGGATTTACTACGAAGGACTTTCAGTTCCTGGTCTTTATTTCCTACTTCATGCACTTTTCTCTCGTCTCACGCTTAGTGTACCGGTGTGGACACTGCTGCTTCTCCTCCGTCTGGAGTTTGTCGTTTGTTTTTTTCCCCCTCCCTTCATCTCCTAGTCGAGCCTGGATTAATGAACCTCTGCACTATTTGAGGCATGCATATACTGTAATTAGACCTCATCACAAATAATCATAGGCTGTATATTCCTCCCCAACACACTCTTTTAATCCGAGTTGTCGTAATGTGCTATAAATAAGGCCGTGCCGTGTGTGTGTGTGTGTGTGTGTGTGTGTGTGTGAGCGATCAGATTCATGAGTGTAAGAGCAGAATGAGAGGAAACAACGTGGTCAATCCTCATGACAGCAGGAATCTGGGAATGAAGAATATTATTAACCGAGCTGCAGGAGTTGGATTTAAATAGACTTCATACCGAATCTGTAATTGGAACTCGTGCAGTGAAGCCACTTCAGAGCCTCACGTGAAACAGTCCTCTGGGATTAGTCATCCATGAATATATCCTAAGCGCGAAAAAGGATGGAAATAATAATTACTACAATCATTATCACGGTGTAAATCTGTCACAATAAAGGAATAGACAGCTGTGTGTGTGTGTGTGTGTGTGTGTGTGTGTGTGGGTTGCTGTTGTAGTAAAATACTGAGTAACAGGGTGGTGTGACGCAGCAAAGTTCCTCTTAGTTCCCCAAAGTTGATTATTTTCCTACTACAGCAACGTGTTTTATTCCACTTATACCACAGCATTATATACCGACAATCACTATTTTTTTTTTTATCAATTAAAGCGCGACACTTGTGAGTTTTAGCGTTTTATAGTTACGTTTAATTCAACAAGTTGCTAGTTCATCTTCTCACTTACGTTAGAGCTGTTAAAGAAACTACAAAGCGTATATCGTGAAGACGTATCGGGAAAACCTACAGATACAGCTTTATCTATCTGTCTGTTACCGAGCGCTGACACCGGAGACTCCTTCCATACATGTTAAATAAATGACAAAACACATTTTAAATCGGTTTGTTCTTAGGCTAAGGAGCATCCGTCATACAAGTCCCTGTGAAGTCTGAGCTGTTAGTATGGAAACGATAACGTGTAGCCGAGTAACCCGTCGATATCAACCTTGGATTTCAGATCTTCTTCAGTTTCCTCACCTCAAATTTCAAAGCGTTCAGAGGTAAATTCAAGCCCTGAGTTTGTAAATCGTATAAATCATGCATGTGTTTTTCTTTTAAGCATCGTAGTGCTGTACATCTTGACTACCTAGTTAGTACCAGAAAGGTGGAATTAATGTTAGGAGATGTCAGGTAGTTATCAGTATCAAATGAGTAAAGAGCGGGTTTGCTAATTAATAAGATAAAAGACGTTTTTTGGTAGTGGACTTGGCACATCAGTAAGGGCGGAGCTTAATTGTATAAGTCACTGACAAACTTGTTGATGCTCTCACGATCTCAGAGTAACATTATACTAAACATTATATTAAAACTGATGTAATGGTGCACAATAATGTTGGTGTACAGTGAAACAACATGTAACTTACACAATAGTCATGAAATGAGCTTCCATGTTGAATAATTACACACACAGAGCTTTGACCTTGAATGTTCCCGTATGCAATTACAGTGATTTTCCAAACAATGTGAGTCTCATGAGTCGTGCGATATACACACGCTGACAGATGTGTGTCTCGGTGGGGGGGGGTCCGAAACTACGTGATCCGATGCTCTCTCTCTTTCTCTCTCTCTCTGTCATTGTCTGCCTCAGTCACTTCTAATTACACTCATCATTCCTGTTCTATCACTTCCTCCTCAGATCTGTTCATCCTCCTACAATCGCTCATGTCTGTTAGATCTCACTCCTCATTCACCAACGTGCAGTCTGTCTCAGATCTTCGGTTTAGTGTGTATCTCCGACAATATAAACTATAATAATACAATGCTGTAATTATTCCGGGGTACTACATAAGTTGTGATGTAAAATGGTGCCCGGGTGTTTTTAACCCGCTCCCGCACACTCTGTATCACAGCTATTTCTGTTCGTACCCATTCACAAATTTTTTCTAATTGACTAATTGTTTCTGTTTCCCAGAATATGAACATAAGTATTTAATAAACACTGGTGTGATGAATTTACCAAGCATTACAATTTCTCGTTATGCCCAACACGCGGACATTCCATGCTAAGGAACACGCATCAGCGCGTGGGAAAATTGAGTTGAAACGAGAGCAGAGAGCAAAACATTATTAATGTGAGGCGGGGGGGCGGGGCTTCCAAGGGGTTAGTTAATATCGAAAAGTTCAAAACACTTACACAGCTGTCAATCATTCCAGACTCATATACCACTTGCCATTTTATTGAAGGGAGAAAAAAAAAAGAAGACTCCTTTCTTGGTGTATTTTTTGAGTGATAAGTTGTAGCGGCGTCCCTATGCAGAATACGTAAAGGATGCCAGGTCAGAATTTCACTTCATCATCCGTGTGTGCTCTTTGGATCTCTTGTAGCTTGATGGCGTTGTTTGCTATCACCATATTACAGATTTCTCTTGCTTATGATTTCCCAAAATAAGTACCCCGCTGAGATTCCTGCCTTCACTCACTGCATGTTTCAACAGCGAAGTGAATTGAGAGATGTGGTTTTTGAAGACATTTTTTTAATTTGAAAGATTTTGCCAAGTCATCTGTTAAGGCAATTTTCCAAAAAGCCATGGTAACACACTGAGGTGTTAGCAAGATGGGATGGAGAAAATGGGGGGAAATCTTTAAATGCTGCTTAAAAAGAAAGCTATTAATGTTTTTTTTCCCCCTAGAATGGGGTTGGAATGATGCATTGTATAGCTAAGAATAACATGTTATTTGCAAATGCAATCACATATTATACTTAAGGGAGGTTTAGAAAGCGCAGCTTTTGCAATGTTAAGCATGATAAATATGTGAACTGATTATATATGGGTATGAAAGCAATCTGATTTCCTCCAGTTCTGATGACAAATGACAGTTTTGATTCAGCATATTATGCACGTTAAGCAGGACTATCGGGTTAACTTTGCATATCGCAGATATCTGCTCTATAACTTGCTTTCAGGGGCAGATTTAATAATGTTTTGTGCCCTTGCAGAGCTTCTTTAGTGGCTTTTAGCACTGGAAGCCATCTGTTTCTGTGCTTTGCATTTAAGTTTCTCTGGCAAAGACCAAAATAATGGGCAGGCCTGTTAGTAATTATTGACCAATTAGTAATGTTTGTAGTTATTCAGTTCATAGTTGTCACTTAGAAACATCAGCACCCGAGAGCATTTCAAACCGCCCAGGAAATAATTTTAGTTTAGCAGAACGTTATCTGAATGATCTAGGAACTTTTTTTTTTTAAACAAGCAAACAAATGTTCCCTTTCTAAGGGAGCTCAACGTTGCGTGAGCTTCACGCTGTGTGAAATCACGGCTAATTTATAGGCCTGCCGTGGTCAGGTGACGTGACAATTACGCGCGTCGCGTGACTATAAAAACCATGTCCTCAGCCTTATTACCTTGGCGTGTCGGTAGCATGTCAGTTGTTTGTGTGAACGCTCCTAAAAACTCTTGAGGGGAAAACTGCGCGCAGTGTTACCAGGTCCAGTTCAGAGCTCGACCCCCCGGTTCAGAGGTGTTCTTACCACAGTAGTCAGCACAGAGCAGAGCCCGACGTTAGTGCAGGAAGTAAGATCCCTCTTGGACAACGGGGCCATAGAACATGTACCCCTTCCTATGACGGAGGGAGATTTTTACAGCCGTTATTTCCTGGTCCCCAAAAAAGATGGGATTATGCGGCCTATTTAAACCTGTGTCATCTGAACCGTACTCTTCTGACATACAGGTTCAAGATGTTGATGCTCAAGCTGATTGTTCCACAGATTGAGTTCGAGGACTGGTTTGCGCCGATAGATCTAAAAGACGCATATTTCCACATAGAAATATTGCCCAGTCATGGGAAGTTCCTGAGGTTTGCGTTTGAAGGCAATGCGTACCAATACCGGGTTCTTCCCTGCAGTGTAGCTTTATCCCCTTGCACCTTCACGAAGGCTCCCTTGCAACTCCAGAGCATTCGTGTACTAAACTACCTGGATGACTGGTTAATTCTAGCGTGATCCAGGGAGTTGGCGATTCAACATGGAGATGTTGTTCTCGTGCACATGAGGAGCTTGGGGCTCAGGTTGAACCCCAAGAAAAGCATGCTTTCTCCAGTGCAGAGGATGACTTTTCTAGGGGTTATAGGGGATTCCACTATGTCAATCCTATCAACATTGAGCAAGATAAAGCTGGGCCTGGGCACCCCCTCCAGTCTCTACGAGAGACTGTTGGGGCTTATGGGAGCAGCAGCCAATGTCATACGATTGGGCCTATTGCACATGAGACCATTTCAGTGGTGGCTGAAATGTCCGGGGTTTAATCTGAGGACGAAACCCCTAAGAATAATCAGTGTCAAGAATAATCAGAGAAGTGTCAACTACTACTTCTCTTTTTGTCAGTGAGTGCAATGTGCATTCCGGGCAACCAGAATGTTGGGGCAGACATCCTGTCGAGGCAGGGGCTGAGGCCTGGGGATTGGAGGCTCCATCCACAAGTTATGGAGTCCATATGGGAGAGGTTCGGCCAAGCGGCAGTGGATGTGTTCACCTCCGCTTGGAGGCACTGCCCGCTGTGGTTCGCCCTCACTCCTCCCGCACCATTCAAGTCAAGTCAAGTCAAATTTATTTATAAAGCACATTTAAAGACAACAGAAGTTGATCCAAAGTGCTGTACAACACATTAAAATACATCACATTAAATACCATTATAACACAAGAATAAAAATAAGTTTTAAGAGAAGATTTAAAAACAGCTAAAGATGGAGTGGACCTCACATGAGAAGGGAGACTTTTCCAAAGTTTGGGACCAACCACAGAAAAGGCTCGAACAACCTTTGTCTTAGTACGACAACGGGGGACAGATAAGAGAAGTTGATTACATGATCTCAATGCTCCAGCAGGGCTGTGCTCACGGCCTATTAGGGCTGGATGCCATGGTACACACGTGGCCAAGGTCACGTCTGTACACCTTTCCCCGATACCTCTGCTCCCACAAGTTTTAGCGAGAGTTCACCAAGACCGTCTACGTCTGCTGCTACCTTATTGGCCAGCTTGAATATGGTTCTCTGAGATAATATCCCTGCTAGATGGCACTCCCTGGGAGATTCCTGTTCACAGGGATCTACTGTCTCAAGACAGAGGGTTGGCTGGCTGTTTTCGTCTGAGTGAGATGGTCGTGTTCACACCTGGACGAATAAAATGCAGCAAGATGGAAAATGCAGTTAGATTTAAATGGACCTAATACTGAATGGGTTCCCATACTCTTCATAGAAGGTTTCTGTCTCATGTCATCTCAGCAAACCTCGGTTCGTCTCTTGTTCTTTTGGTCTGTTCCTTCTCCTTACAGGAACCGGGCATGTTTACAAAAAAAAAAAAAAAAATCCAAAATCAATTAGAAAATATAATCTATTTACATTATAAAAGTTAATGGTCAATATACATTTTTAATCACATGCTGTTGGACAGTCTCATTGGTCACTATTAAATAAGTACCAAAATCTAATACCCATCTATACTTACTTCCTAGATAGATGACTGTGCAGAAGGGAAAGCGGATGACCATCTCCATCCAGGAGCACATGGCGATTAATGTCTGCCCTGGCCCCATTAGGCCCATCAGGCAAATCTCTGCCTACTTTCCCCGCCTGTCCCCTACATCCTCTGTCAGTGATTCGCTGTCACCGAACCAGACAGGGTGTCCGTCTACTGCACTATTGGCTGGAGGAGGAGCATCAGGGGGAGGGGGACTCCTGTCCCCACTGTCTCCAGGGACAGCAGCAGGTGGAGGGACGCTGTCTATGATGAACAGCATGGAAACATCGGTGGAGATTGACAGTTGTGACAGTGATGATAACAGTGAGTCTGATATACAGCATAAAAACCTGTACCATCATAATATTTTTTTCTTAAAAGGAAGGCTTGCCAAGCTGGGAAAATTCACAAGGCATGGGTGCTTGGTAAGGTACGGCACCTGCCTATCTTGGTAGAAGTGACCACTTGCACTGCACATCATCCCAAATTCTGATCGATTCAAAAATTATTTATTTTTGATACAGCAGAATGAATAAATTATTGAATTGGGTCATTATTTTATTCAGTGTAACGAAATTAGTTACTTTTATTTGAAACATGCCCCCTTCCCCCCGAATTTACACATTTGTCCAGGTAGTGGATAAGGTTTAAAAAAAAAACAAAAAAACATGGTACAGAAGATTTTAAAAATACCTTAGTACAAATACCTTAACCATTATATCACAGCTTAAATTCCCACCTTTCAGAAGGTTACAACCATTGGTTTTAAACACAATTGTTGGTTTTAAACAAGGTCATAAAGTATGCGGCTTGCCAGTATTAAATCTGTTCATGATTGAATTCCCTTTACTTCTGATGCAGCTTCTTTAGGCACTCTGGAGTTTGACCTGCTCTATGAGTCATCCACAAGTTCCCTGCATTGCACCGTCCTCCGTGCCAAGGTAAGCACATCACCTGCTCCCTCTCCCTGGAAATAGACTATTTTGGAAATATCTGTAATACTTGCATCATTCTGTAATCTGAGCTGTCTAGACCTTGATGACTGTGATAGTTTAAGCTGAATTGTGGACTAAAGTAAATGGTCATTTAAGAATCTCCATCTGGATTGTGTTCAGACTGGGATTTAGTCCATCTCAAGCAATACTAAACTTAGGGCTTAGCACCACTTTCATTGGTGATCTATAGTGGATCTGGATCCATGCTCATTCTGAAAATATAGTGTACCTGGATGTATAGTTCTGGATCTGTGGTCAAATACTATCCCAATGGGAAAACTGCTAAAGATTCTATATACAAGCCTACAATTGAGGAGTTCCATATCAGAAAGGCTCCCAAGACAGCTAAAACCCTTAACAATCTGAATAGATTGAACCCCTGAAGGGTTCTTTTTTCAAAGAGTTTTGTCCATGTGGGTCGATTGTTCATATGGATCCTGTAGAACCCGTGTGTGTGGAGGAAGATTGGCAGAATTTCAGCAGAGCTCCTTTTCAGCACATCTTCAAAAACACTTCATCAGTGTCCCCAAAGCCACATACCCCCACTGCCCCACTCAGGCCGGGGAGCCCCCACAAAACTGTCCACTGGACAGGACTGGAAAATTTCATCTTTTCTCAAGATATCGGAGTCAAAGCAATCTGCCAATACCCCTTGGTTAAATCCTGTGTTGAATAAAGGCGAGTTGCGTACAACCACACCTTGAGGATTCTTAGTGTGGTGCTCTTTGAGGTCTGTGTGGCCAGAGAGAAACGAAAACATGTCACAAAAATCCCCCTGCAGCCTGGCAACCTGTGTTCTCTGGGACAGTAAGAGGTGGTCTCCACAGGGGACTGGGGTGAATTGGTCTACACTTTTTAGATTTACCCCTGGTCCCAGCTCAGGAACCACTGTCACCCACAGCCCTCCACCTGACCACCTGACCTCATAGTCGACTTCTCCGACTTGCCGTGTGACCTGAAAAGGTCCTTGCCACTTTGTGAGTAATTTAGAGCTCAACGTATTATGTGGTAGCAAACAAGGTTATCATTAACGAAAACCATCTCGAAAACTGAAACTGTCAGTGAAAAAACATTTTTGTTAACTGAAATAAAAATAAAAATGTGAGTTTCCAAATAAACGAAAATGAAACTGCAACTATAACGTCCACCTGCAATACGAATGAAAACTAAATAGGATTTCAGTGAATAAAACTTGTTTTCGTATTTTAAATGTTGGGTGGTCTGACTTAAGAACAGAGGTTGAACGGAGTGGATCCATCAGTGTTGCCGAATCATAAATGACCAGTAGATGATGAGTAATGTGTATTAGAACTCCTTGCCACAGCAGCGATTGTAGCAGTGGAGCACTAATGGTGAAATTAATAGGTACGAAAAGACAGAACCCAATTTGGGATTTTTTTTGAGTAAGATTACCATGATATCTAAAAATAAAGCGATACTAAAACTAAATGCAAACTAAAATGAATTATTTTCAAAAGATAAAAGCAAAATCAAAACTATTTATGCACCATTAAAACTAAATGAAATGAAACTGAAATTGAAAACCAAAATACAAAACAAAATAAAAATAAAAACTAGCAATATTTTTAAAACTATAATAACCCTGGTAGGAAAACAAGTACCTTATCTCCTGGTGCACATTCCGAGTAACCCTTGTCGTACAGTTGGGACTGTCGTTCTTGGGCCTGGCCCAAATTCTCCTGTGTTAGTTGACATAGGTGTGGAGTTTTGCTCTCAGGTCCAGAATGTACTGAATTTAATTTTTGATGCTAGAAGGTCCCCAGCCACATGGAATAGCAGTTCTCATTGGTCATTGGTACCAACAATTGGGTCGTCTCTTCCTTGGTCGAAGGCATGCCTCAGGGTCTCGTCACATGACTGCTCCAAAGGGAAATCCCCAAGGGGGAACCACTCAAAGGATGGAGGGGCGGAGCTCTCCCATGATATGGAGCTGACATTGGCAGCCCAGCACCGCCTCCTCAGCCAACACTGCACACATTCCACACCATGCCTCGCTCCTGCAGGACCCATCCACAAACATTTCTCATACTAATGCCCAAAATCCTGACCAATTTGTCCCAAGAATTAGTGGATGGATGAGGCGAGGATGATCTGTCACCTCTACGCTATGTTTTTGCCCCCGGAATTAAAGAATGACTGGCATCAGCGTATACTTGTGAACATCCCCATGCACACACCTCACTTTCACAAATCGTTCATTACCCAGTGCCATAATTAATTTGGAACTATAGTCCACCTTAATCCAGAATGAATAGGGGTGTGTAGTCCTTTAAATCCATAATGAATTTGTATCTACAGTCCAACTGGACCCCAATTAATTTGGGTCTGTATTCTACCTGGATCCATAATGAATTTGGGTCTATTGTTCATGTGGATGAACAAAATAGGATTATAAAAATAATTCCTGATCTGAACATCTTTATTCTTTAATTTTAATGTGTATAGTCTGACCTAGGGAATACAATATACCAGTGGTTCTCAAACCAGTCCTCAGGGTCCCCCAAACAGTCCACTTTTTTGTTGTATCCCAACTCACACAACAAAGGAACAATGCAAAAATCTGGGCCATCTGGAGGGCCCTGAGGACTGGGCTAATAACCACTGCCCTATATTGTTTGTAGAGATCTCTCAACATGTAATTTGCCTACAGTAAACTGTTTGAACACTGTTTGAACACTGACGTGAGGTTAGATTAGTCCATGGCCAAACTCTGCAGGGATATATTGGCAGGGTGGAGTATGCAGGATCAAAAATATCATGATCTCATTTACAGACAAGTGCTTTTTCCCTTACAGGCTTTTCAGTTCATACCCCAGTGTAATTGATTTACTTCCAGACTATTCTTTTTTTGGGCAAAACCAACCCTTTGGAGGACAGAAATGCTGCTTTAGTTTACATGACCAAGGGTTTTTAGAAAGAAAAGAAAAGAAGGGCAACCAGAACATCTCTATTCACGCCACAGCACCAAAATTGAAATCTATTTAGAAAGGATTCCACAATAAGGGGTCGGGGTGGGGGTTATATAAGTCAGTCTGAGATTAATGGACAGTGACAAGGCAAATATACCTGATGAATGTGAGCTATTAAATTCAAATTGACAGCACTGGAGTTTTTCTTCCAGCGTGCCTATCAGTCAAGACATCTTTCTGCTAATCTTTGTCGCCTTTAAGCACCGTGTCCTTTGATCAAAATGGCGAAGGAATACAAATTAGCACCACTGTGACATCATTAGAGTACAATAAAGAAGACTTATAAAGTGCTTTAAGCCTAAGCACCAGGCCACTGAAGTTGGACAGTGAGGAAGTTAATAGATATGGGTGAACTCTGCCTCCATGAAGAATATTGATATTCTCCATGGAGGCAGACGTGTAAGTTTAGAAGATGATTCTTATTAGTCCGAAGGTGTTGATTAATTTTCTACTGCAAAAGCTCTGATATACCATACATGGTATGCATTTGTATAATGGATGCTCCAAATGAACGGATTGAAAAAAAAAAGTGAGGTTTTCAATAACGAGATATTTATTTAACATTTATGGAAGGAGTCTCCAATGTCAGTACTTTGGACCAATCGGGGTAAAGCCTACACTTTACACGGGAAAGGACAGAGGAGTTTATTCTTTGCGGTTTCTCACTAACATGATATGCTATGTTTTTTTCTTCAACAAAGAGAGGCTGGTGAGAGAATGTAGCTGCTATAATGTAAGTGCTGGAAGGAACTAACTTGTTTCAAAGACATTCCAGAACATTAAACGTAACTATAAATGGACAAAAAGTATGATGCGTCGTTTGTTAATAAAAAAAAAAAAAAAAAAAGTGTAATTGTTGGCAAATTGCTGCCGTATAAGAGGAATAAAACACTTCAGGATGTGCTGTTATTTTATCATAACAGCACCACACACAGTGTACTTGTATATTCATTGCTCTCCTTTGCAACTGAGAAAATGATTTGATTTTAGATGCTAGCTTCCTCCGAATGGTTTCACTTACCTTCCTGTCATTTCTAATTCATGAGAAATGCTTTCTTAATAAGAGTTTCCAATTTTTCTCACGAAAATCTTTCACCCCCACAGTTTCATTACCGGGCTCGGAAAAAAAAATTCAACAGTTGTCATGTAAAGTAATCCTAGGCGAAGTTAATAGATATGGGAGATCTCTGCCTCTGTGAACAAAACAGGACATTGGTACACTTGAAATTGTTGTGTCTTTTTTAGAAAATGATTTTACAGGGCATTTCTTTCCATGAGCTTCTGCTCTGCAGGCTGCCTTAACATTAATGGCAACAGTACAACCAACCAATTATCATTTAATCCCCAGTTTTAATAAAACATCACAACAGACATCCTTATTGTTATATAGACCAGTCGTTCATTACATTTAAAATGCTGGCTGAGCTTAGATCCCTCCCAAAGACCTAAGCTGAATTTCCTTTATTATTATTATTATTATTATTATTATTATTATTATTATTATTATTATTATTATTATTATTATTATTTTGCACTCATGATGGACCAGGTACATATTTCTCTCTTTTCATCTCTGTGTCTCTCTGTGTCACAGGGTCTGAAGCCCATGGACTTCAACGGTTTAGCTGACCCTTATGTGAAGCTCCACCTGCTCCCTGGTGCCTGCAAGGTCTGTTCTACTTTCATTTTTCCTGTCCTCTGCTGATAAACTATTGCCTGGGATAATCTGTGGCTGTTATTTACATCACACATCCACAAATCTCCTCAGGATAAAGACAGACAGTAAGAGAGAGATGTTTTCTCTCCTGGTTTATCTCAGCCTCAGGTGATGGAGCTGATCTTTTGTAGCAGATATCTAGATATCTCAAAAACACACAAAGGCCATGGAACTAGCCCAAGGAGTTTAAGCATTGGAAAAAGGAGACACATTTTTCTTCTTTTTCTCACCCGTTGTGTCGGAGACCCTCTCCCGTTGTTTTCATTTATTAGATTTCATTCTGATTATTATTTTCTATAAAACAAGATCTTGGCAACCACAGATTATTTTTAAACTAGTCATTAACTGTCCTGTCCGTGGCTCCTCCCCCTACCATGGGGCAGCATAATTCCTGCCCCAGTGGGCCTTTATTAGCACTAGTTACAGTTCCCATTTTTGACCACTAGGAGCATTAATAACTCTATGGATCTAAATCGGGCGGTGAGCATGCTGCACCACAATCACCTAACATCATAAATCAATTGAACATCAGCTTATGTATGTCAAATAGCAAATTATTTTCACGTATAGAGTTTATGAATGAAAAGGAGGACTTTGTTAAGATGACCATTTGTTGAACAACTGATATATTATATGGTGGGGCTCTGCCTGACCTGCCCCTATGGACAAATAACTCAGACTATAGTGTTGATGTAATTCAGCTATGATTTGAATATTGAACAAAATGATCTCATTGTATATAGTCATATAGCCATGACTAAATGACTTCTAATAATCTTGATCACACATGTGCAGAGTTTGTTCACCATGTCTCCTAATGAGGACCCTGGTTCCATCCAGCTGGTCAGATGAGTGCTTCATCCCACCCACACAGCCTATTTTTGGGCATGTGAGCACACAGTCTGGGGGAAAAGACCACATGCCGTGTTTTTGGATCGGTGTACCCACTGTTTGACTGGCACATTTTCTAAAGCTTGTTTCCTTAACATCTTGTAAGAATACACTGCCTCTCACATATACACAACCCAATTTGGTGGACCTGGTGCTTTTGGTTATGAAGAGGAACACATCGGTTTTGGCATCTCTCTCATAATCTTTTCAGAGCTTATAATAATAATAATAATAATAAATAGGTTTCAGAGACACTGTGTCAGTTGTTTTGATTCGGCTCATTTTATATCACAAGCGACTGCAGATTAAAACCTCAACAATCTTCCATCTGTTACTCTTGTCGTTTTAATTAAGGAATAAATCGCTGTAAGTGTTGCTGATACTGGGTGGTGTGATGAAGCATGGTTACTGTTACGATACAAGACGATAAGATATTAGCTGCCCTACTGTCAGGGCTGCTGTTGTAGAAAATTTAATCAACAACTTCTGACCAGCTCAGAATAAAGCATTCAACAGCACCGTGGTTATAACTGTTAATCTGTTTCCTGTAAAACACCAATTCAGTGACACTGGAGTCTTTCAAGGAGAATTAATAGATACAATTCCAGCTATTCTGAGACAGAATATCACTGGTTAGTCATGGTGTTCGTCCACGAAAAGAAAGAAAATCACACTGTAGTGCTTTTCCTTTCTACCTAATTTGGTGTAGCTGGCAAAGGTGAAGTAGCAGGATAATGCATGGTGTCTGTTAGCTTGCACTCTATCTCGAATTAACGTGTTTGGCTAATTCTGTTTTTACTGAAGGAGCTCGACTGAATAGAGAAAGCAATTTTCTCTTGTAATTTTCACTTCTTGAGCTTTTAAAGACCCAGAAGCACTTTTTACTGAATTAAAACCATGCATTTTATTGAGCAATGATTTCAAATTATAGTGCTTCTCCGAGTTATCCAGTTGGGGATTACGGTGTTAAGTATACCCATTTGTCAATGTTTATCCATCCAGGCAAACAAGCTGAAGACTAAGATCGTGAAGAACACCCTGAACCCTGTGTGGAATGAGACGCTTACCTACTGCGGTATCACGGAGGAGGACATGTACAGAAAAACACTCAGGTAGCATAAATATAACCCTCTGTATGTCTGTCAATCGAGTTTATTTTCCCTTCTCTGTGGGTCACTGATGATTATGACATTTTTACTTTTGCTCCACGTCGCATGCAGCTTTGGCTATCACTCTCAAGCACCTCATTACTGCTACCAGTGATGGGTTTGACGGGGGAAAAAAGGCCTTGTGTCTGGTATACTGGTACTGGACAACACCTTAAATAGTACAGATGCATCCGTTATATTGCCAATTGGACTTTTGGTTCTCCAACAATGGTACAGTATTTGCTTCCGGTCCTGCTGGTGTTAGATGTGATCCTAAAGCAGATAAGGAACCTGGACTCGCTCTCCAGCTTGGGGTTTGGGCTTTTTTTTTTTTTTTTCATTTTAGTGGGACTTCATCGACCTGTGGTGACCTGTGGTGACACACTGATAACTCAGTAACTGAAGCTGTTGGATAACAAACAGGAGGTTGTGAGGTCAAACCGCAGAGAGTTCAGCCCTTGAACAGTACCTTTAGCACTCAGTGTTTCAGCTAGGTGCTTCTGTGCTTGTATTGCCATACTTTCTTTGGATAAAAGCTCTGCTAAATGAATGGTGAATTCATGAAACATGTGAGATGGCTTGTATCTTAGTATCTGAAGTATGGTCATTGCCAAATATGGTAATATGTCACATATATTTGTTCCTTATTACTCTATTTCTAGGCATTGTTTCCTCATTTTTTTTAGTTTTGCTTGAAATAATCTTGGATTTACAGATCAAATGCTAAAAAATAGTGTAAAACATATACTTATTTACCAAGTATATCCAAGGATGACCAGTAGCCCCCGTCCACCATCACTGTGGCATTAACCCCAGCAAACTCACTTAGGAAACGTTCCAAAGGACCAAAGGAACTTAGTCAGAACTTTGTCGAAACACCCCACTGTCAACTCCACTGTCTGACCTCTGAAAGTCGACTCTAATGACAAACAGCCAGCTCCAGCTTGTTTATGCTAGCTCTTCTCCCATGCACCCTCATAAGCTTCCAAAAAATCTGGACATGCTGACATGGTGTCCTTGCGTTGGCTTCAATATGGCCAGATAAAACACTGGGTAAAAAAAACCCCAAACAAACTGTGTGACCTTCATCACTACTTGGAAACACAGTGTGGCATCCTAATCCTCAACTCACGTTCAGATGTTGCTGAAAGCCCGATCTAACGTAATTTTGGATGAAACTGGTTCTGAACTCATGGCAGGTTTTTTTTTTGGAACGTTAGATGGAAGGGCTACACACTTTCACTTTACTGTCATGTATTTCCAGAAGATAATCCAGTTTTTAATCCATCAGTTTTAGATTATGTGGGGCCATACGCATACACAAGTACCTGCGAATGAGCTGTTACTATGGAAACTATAAGATATTAGAACAAGCACATTAATACTGCTGCACTAATGTTAGAGCTGCTGGAAAAGAAAATGAATCAACCCCTTCTGACCTATCAAAATCCAGACTCCATGATCTATGTCTTGCCTTAAATGCTGTATCATGCTGTACCAAGGGAGCTGTATCAAGCCTCAAGCACCTTCTCTCCGTCTCTATCTCCCGTCCTCTTTCTGCCTCACTCATCTTTCTTTCTCTCTCTGTCTCTCTCTCTCTCTCTCTTTCTCATGCTCTGTCTCTGTGTGTCTCTCGTCCAGCTGTAGTGACAGATTGAGGTCACAATTTCTTCTGAGGGGCATTTTATTTCACTGACCCTCAAAGAGCCTGTGAGTAGTGAACAAGCATGCGTGCGTGTGTGTGTGTGTGTGTGTGTGTGTGTGTGTGTGTGTGTGTGTCAGACAGCTTGAGGCAGGTCAGAATATTCTCCTCTGCAGAAACAGACAGAAAAAGCAAACACTAAACAAAGACATCACACTGTATCTGTGTAAGAGATTTTATTTCAGTAGAAATAGGTAGACTCGGTGTGACCAGCTTTTGGAGATTTTTTTTGGGGGTGTTTGGCAGGGGGGGGGGGGTGTTCTATGTGTATGAGAGTAGTTACATTTATAACTAAAAATATACTGTATATTCAATGAAAAATAAGTTATCCTATGCCAAACTGACCCCACAAAGCTTCTCAGTGATTTAGTCAAGGCATTTTAAGTACAAAAGTTACATCAGCATTAATGCGAGGAAAGTTACACGTATTCAGAGACAGGTTGAGCACATGCTCAAGCTGATTTTCTGTGAGCGCCACTGAGGATTATGCAGATTAGATATTTCAATAGCACCAAGTCCACTGCCTTTAAACACAAACCCTGACCTTTAAGTAAAATAAATAAATAAATAAATCAGTGATATAAAATGCAGACTGAAGGAAATAACCACTGCACTGTATATATGTTGCTGTATGAATAGTCCTAGTAGTAATATCCACCTTAAGCAGCTTATAAAATGGCACTTGATCCAGCACATACTGTTATTTCGTGTTTTATATATTTCATATTGTACACCGACAGTTAATGTGTGCGCACAAATTAACGACGCCACAAGATACCAGATCAAGGTTTTTAAACTGTAACGTGTATGCAGGATGTAGGCTGTTTCATCATGATTTCATTTCACTATTTTGTCTTATGAAGGATAAGCTGACTGAGCACTCGTCTGCTACACGTACGGCTCACTCTCTATTATACACACTGTTTAAACACCAGATGATGTTAAATATATAACTCAGCACATGTTCCATGACACTACTGATTGATTAATCTTAAGTAGGTTACTCATTCCAGTATCAGTACCAGTATTGACAAGTACCAATGAACTGACGGGAATTTAAAAGAAAAATGGTACTGATGCCTTCCTAAGTCCACCTGACAGTCCACTACATTTCTACACTTTTTTTTTTTTTTGCCAGATGGTCAAAAGTTCTGCATGTCTGAGAAAATCACATCGGAAGGATCTACTCAGCATACAAATAACCACCTTCACACAGACCAGGCTTCCTCTAATCTCCCTTTTTCATCTTGAAAGTAACACCTCGACAGAAGACCGATCACTTACTTTCATGGAAAAGTTGAAGGACCTTGCTTGCTCCATCCTCACTGCCTTTTCAACTCACTCACTTCCTGCACACTCACCATGAGACTCTGTCTCTCTCTCTCTCTGTCCGTCTCTCGCTCGCTTACTTTGCGAAACCATGTTGTCAAGTTCCACGGGAATGACAGGCTAATGCGCAGCAAATTAGTGGCCAGCGTTTGAAACACCATTGCTTTTGCATGACCAGAAAGTTCCGGAAAGCCGGTGACAGGACCCAATTTTGCCAAAGACAGAGAAAGAGAGCAAGAGAAAAAAAAAAAAAACTGTCTGAGGCTGTCTGAACAAAGAGAGACATTAGTCAGCATCCAGAAACCCTTAGAAGATGCATACCTTTGCAGTTTTATTCAGTGCCCCTGCCTTCACTCTCTTTCCTCTCCACTACATCATTCTATGCTTATTCAGCCTGTTTCTAATGCATTTTTATAAATTTTATACCTTATACCGTATACCTTTTATTTAGTTTAAGATCAAAAGATGAATATGAGACAATAGCCCAAAGATGTGTTAAACAACTAGTATTGAGTGCATAAATGAACATACTTTTCAGAAGGTTGACATTTCTGTATTATAAATTCTTTATTCTAATATTTTGAGATACTGGATTTTTGATGTCCATGAGCTGTAAAACAAAAAAAAAAAGGCTTGAAATATTTCACTTTATGTGTAGTGAATCTAGAATATATGAAAGTTTTATGATATTCAAATTTTTTGAGATGCACCTGCATTGGAATGACAGAATTGCAATAAATGAAAGTAAATAACACTTAATATTTGGTTGCTTGTCCCTTGCTTGGTATAACTGCATCAAGCTGGTGACCCAGTGACATCATTAAACTGTTGCATTCTTCTTTTCCATGCTTGTACCATGGCTTCTTTCAGTTGTTGTTTGAATGGATTGCATTGTGATACCTTCACCCCTTCCCTGTGGAGGTTGTTGATGATGACACTGACTGTTGTTTTTGGGTTTTTCTTCACAGCTCTCACAATGTTTCTGCCATCAACTGCTTGGCCGACCTGTTCCATGTCTGGTTCTCTTTCTTTTCCAGGACATTCCAGATTGTGCTATTGGCTTTGCCCAATTCTTCTGCAATGGCGGTGATCGATTTTCCTTCTTTTCCCAGCTTCAAAATGGCTCGCTTTTCTCCCATAGGCAGCTCTCTGGTCTTCCTTTTGATGTTTATCTTTTTTAACAACAAATGCAGTCTTCACAGGTGAAACTCATGGCTCAAACCAAGAGTAGACATTATTAATTATTTAAACAATCAATCTAACAGGGCACACCTGGGCCACAAGAAACATCTGTCAGTCACCTGTTTTTTTTGATCACCTGAAAAATGGGTGGGTTCAAACATCTAGATCGGGAAATGAAAGCTGAAATTCTGATCTATCATCTCTTATTCAGCTTTTCATCTCAAACCCAAATGCCAAAAAACAAAAGAATTGGCCTTGCCATTCCAACACTTTTAGAGGGGACTGAACATATAACTTGTACTCAATCGGAAAAAACAGCCTCCAGTGCCTAGAGTGATTCTCCCTGAAGGCAAGCACCACCATTTCACTGGCATAGTAAAAGAATAATATTTTCATTTTAATCACGTTCGTACCAACCCATTAATGACAAGGAAAAGCTGTTGTTTTCTCACTGAGCCCAATTACTTTCACTTGTGCCACACAGTGAGTCATTACTGCAAGCCTGTTCAGACTTGATGAGTCTGTGCCTGAAGCCTCTTGTTTCCAGAATACAGTGAATAATGCCTTTTGTTTGTCGAGCTTATTAATCTCACTTAAACACTTAATCGAGCGTGTCCGCTTGCTTACTCGCTCTCTCAGGCTGCAGAGAATGCACGATCAGTAGTGGACCTTCTCGTGCTAGATCAGGTGAAGTGAAACTGTAATGAAGGTATTTCCTTTTGCATCGTCTGCTGTGTTTGCGGACAGTCTTTATGTGATCCAGTATGACTGCTTGTGTCTAACATCCTCTCTGTCTGTCTGCCTGGCTCACTGTCTCTGTCTCCCAGAGTGTCTGTGTGTGATGAGGACAAGCTGACGCATAACGAGTTCATCGGCGAGTCGCGTGTGGCCCTGCGGCGAGTGAAGCCTGATCAACCCAAGCACTTCAATGTCTGCCTGGAACACCCACCTCCTGTGAGTGTGTGTGTGTGTGTGTGTGTGTGTGTATGTGCATGTGTGTGTGTGGAGGTTTGCAATGCCCAGCAGCCGCAACATATGAATTATTCAACCATTTACCAACTGATCAAATGTGCAGACAGATGGATTGAAGAATTTTGCTAATAGTAACACAAACCACACAGTCTCCATTAATTTTAACTTATTATTAACAGTGTTAGTATTTTTGAGTGACATACAGTAGGTTACACTATTAGGGGGGAAAAACGACCCCTTAATGGTTCTATGTAGCAACATGCGGTTGCAGGAATATAAAAACTTTGTTTTTACTGAGAGTGGAACAGTGAACCATTCAAAGAACCCTTGAGGAACCCTTGTTTTCTAAAGTGGAGAAGCATTATCAATACAAAGAACACTTGATGAATAATTTTTCTAAAAGAATGAAACTTTTAGCCATCCAAAGAACCCAAGAACCTCAAGAACCCTTGAGCAACCTTTGGGGAATGCTTCTTTGAGGAATGCTTTTGTGTAAAACCACTAACCATTCAAAGAACCTTCCAGGAATCCAATTTTTTTAAGAGTCTAGAACTATTAACCATCCCGGGAACCCCTGAGGAACCTTTGAGGAATGCTTTTTGTTAAGAGTGTCAAGTCATTAACCATTCAAATAACCTCTCAGAAATCCCTTTTTTTCTAAGAATCATTGAGTAGCCTGCTTTCAAAGAGTATAGAAACATTACCCATCTAAAGAACAAACCCTTGAGGAACATTTGAGGAAGTCTTGTTTTTCTAAGAGTGTAGAACCGTTAACCATTCAACAATGCCTGAGGATCAAATTTTCTAAGGGTGTAGAACAACTGGCCACCTAAAAAACCCTTAAGGGCCGCCTCTTTCTGAAAGTCTAGAATAAGTAACCATCCAAACAACCCTTGAGGAGTGTGGTTTTCTTCAAGTGTAGTAACCATCCCTTGAGGAGTGTGGTTTTCTTCAAGTGTAGTAACCGTCCATACAACCCTTGAGGAGTGTGGTTTTCTTCAAGTGTAGTAACCATCCCTTGAGGAGTGTGGTTTTCTTCAAGTGAAGTAACCGTCCAAACAACCCTTTAGGAGTGTGGTTTTCTTCAAATGTAGGCTGATTGTTTTGGAGTAACATTATCTCTGTGTCTCAGCTGGCGTCTCCTACTGCCATGACCTCAGCTCTGCGAGGGATCTCCTGTTATCTACGGGAGGTAAATATCCATTCTATATCACCTCCTCTGGTTCTGTATCCCAGTAACAATTCACCGAGCTTAGACGTTTCCCCGCTGCATTAGTATGTGTCATGCGCATGCTCTGTCATCCACTACATATTTAACATAGCTGAGAAAATGTGTCAGAGTCCAACATCTCCAAGGGCAGCAGCTGTCTTCCCATTCTTCTGTCCCCTCATCACCTGAGCAGTTGACACTGAAGACAAACAGAGCAGCAGATCACCATCCAAGACTTTCTAATTAGCCACATGAGACCAGGAAGAAGGTTCTTTACAAGGACCTGGAAAAGACAAAAAACAGATAGGAAAGGGGGTGGTTAGATGATAATTAGGTTCACTGAGTTAAGAACTCTTTATAGAGAGAAGACATGTTTAAGTATTGGTATCAGTGCATCCCTAGTAGTAAGAGGAATTTACATGAGGAACATCTTACATAACGATGAGGAACTGCTGGAAAAATCTGCATATTTACTCTGCATTAGTGCACACGTGCATCCTAAAATATCTTGCCACTGGAAGGCTATAAATACACACATCTGTATGTATAAGTGCTGCCTGTAGTCATGAGTGACTCACTCTCCACTGCTCTCTTGTTTTTGTCTCTCGCGTTTCATTCGTTTCCTCTTCCCCCTCTCTTCACACTCCCTCATTCTTCTGTCTTCCTCTCCATCTGCCTGCCATCCATCTTTGTCTGGTCTGGCTCTGTGACAGCTTGTTGCTAATAAGCTACGTAACCAGCTTGTTAGAGAATGACGTGGACTTGGATTTGAGTGCAAATAAACAATGTGTTCAGTAACATGAGATACTGATGTGGTAGGGGAGGGGGAGAGAATAGGGCACATTTCTCAGAACTGTGAAGAATCGAAACAACTGAGTGAAACCATTGAACAGACATTCTCTGAAATGAACCAAAATTCTACTATCATGTATCAACATTCTTCAAACTACAAAGCTTCTCCAACAAACCGTGGCAACAAATAGATCATTATTGTTCAACACAAGACATTTATGAACAAACATCAATATTTTCATAGACACATTAGTATCTCCTATCAATCATCAACATTCACCATAAAACACAAACATTCCCCACACAGCAGTATTCTCAAACAAGCACCAACATTCTCCATCAAACACCAACATTCACCACCAAAAACAATATTCTCCATCAAACACAAATATTCTTTATCAAACACCAACATTCCCCATCGAACACCAACATTTTCAATGCACCAGTATTCTCAAACAAGCACCAACATTCTTCATCAAACATCAACCTTCACCACGAACCATCAACATTCTCCACACAGCAGTATTCTCAAACAAGCACCAACATTCTCTATCAAACAACAAACATTCACTACCAAAAACAATATTCTCCATCAAACACAAATATTCTTTATCAAGCACCAACATTCTCCATCAAACACAACATTCACCATTAAACACCACTGTTCTCCATCAAACACCAACAAACACCATCAAACGCCAACATTCTCCATCAAACACCACCGTTCTCCATCAAGCAACAACAATTCTCCATCAAACACCAACATTCTCCATCAAACAACATCATTCACCATCAAACAACATCATTCTCCATCAAACACAACATTCACCATTAAACACCACTGTTCTCCATCAAACACCAACAAACACCATCAAACGCCAACATTCTCCATCAAACACCACCGTTCTCCATCAAGCAACAGCAATTCTCCATCAAACACCAACATTCTCCATCAAACAACATCATTCTCCATCAAACACCACCGTTCTCCATGCATTAGTATTCTCCAACAAACACCACCACTCCAACAATCAACACACATGAACCACCAATATTCTTCAACACACAACAATATCCATGTTCCTTGTCCATTTTTCTGTCTGAGCTGCTGTATGTATTGATAAAACTGGACCTTTTATTACCTAGCTTTCACAATGGCTTATAAACATGAAATATTATTGCACATTATTGTAATGACATTGGCACCTTCTGTAAAATAATTTTAGTGACAGCACAGTGCCAGAGGCAAAGAAAACAACCGAAATGAGCAAACATGAGAACACTTCTTTTGTGGTTAAAATGTGCTGATAAATACAGCACACACAACAACAAGTTCCAAGTCTAGAAACCCTCAGGGGGAAGGTTTTGTTTGCCCTAGTTTTACTAGTTTGGCTAGCTTCTCCACAGAATGAAGATTCCAGCAAATAAACATCATGTAGGTTTTTCGCTTTTGAAACTTTATTCTCGTCCATTATTCCAGCGCCGAACCGACTGGGTCTTTCAAGCCAAGTCTGCGAAGTTCAAATGATTCCTCTGGAGGTAGCAGGTGTTTACCACTGAGCTCATTACTGAAGTCGGGAAGTTTATTACATGAGATTTCAGTGCTCAAAGTTTGTTATTATCTACACTGAATATAAATATAGCTCATGCAACAAAGCCAGAGCTGTCACAGCGGTGATGAACACCTACAGTCTAAAAATATTGAAAAATGAGATGACAGCGCTACTCAAAAATTAAGTGTCACTAAAATAAATAAACGTTTACATAATTAAATAGCAAACAAAGCATTACGAGCCACCTTTAATTATTCATGTCCCCATTTAAGTCCATTTAAACTGAACTATACTGTATATTTAATTATTGAAGTATTTAATTATATATACTTAATTAATGAATTCCAAGTGGCACCAGGGGCACAAACCTCTACTGATGATCAAACTACACTAATCATAACATTAGGCTATAGGAATGGACTATAGTATGGTCCTGCTCAAAATATCCAGGTGCCCTATGCTACAGTATGAATTTACTGTGTATAGTGTGTGTGCGCTTGTGTAAGTAATAAAACTTGACAGGGTATTCAAGCCCAAAGTTTCTTACAACAGCGGTTCCAGTGTTTAATTCTTCTCATACCACAGCAAGACCAAAAAAAAAAAAAAGACAGCTTGTCATTATTACCAAGAAAACCACAAAGCGTAAATTCATCCTAGAAAAAAAAGAGCATAATTGTTCATTCTTTTTGGAAACTTCACTACATCAACTCTTACACACTTTTTAAAAATCCGTTTATGTGGAGCATCCACTGTACCTGTGAATGAGCTGTTACTATAGAAACGATAACTACTGAGAGAGCTGCTGTTATAGAAAACTAATCAACACTTTCTGACCAATCACAGTCCAGAATTCAGCAACATAAAAATCATTATATTGAGTGATAATTTTTATCCATCCAACAACGTGTGTGTGTGTGTGTGTGTGTGTGTGTGTGTGTGTGTGTGTGAGCGCAGTGGGAGACCGAGCAGCAGCGCAGTTTGGAAGAGCGTGGCCGTTTGCTGTTGTGTTTGCAGTTCCTGCCTCCGGCTCACACTCCTGAAGGTGGCGATGTTCCTCCAGAAGCTAAAGAACGAGCGAAGGGCGGTTTGTGCGTTGGCGTCAAACGCTGCGCCCATCTTGCAGCCATGGACGTTAACGGACTGTCCGATCCCTACGTCAAAACGTGAGTGTTGTGCTCATGTTTTCACGTTCTCTTTTAATATAATTACCTAATAATGCGAGTCATTCATTTATGCAAAACGCCAAAAAATAGTTGTGTAAAACTGCAGACCTGGCAACGTCTCTCTCTCTCTCTCTCTCTCTCTCTCTCTCTCTCTCTCTCCAAGGACAATGTGGTATGATCTATGCAGATGGTCAATCCAGAAAACCTAGCTTTATATAATGACATATTTTTAATACTATCTATGTAATTGTACTTCGTTACTATACTTAAGTAACATTTTAGTCAATTACGTTTTACTTCAAAGTACTTGTTATAAACCTCTCTTCTTCTCTCTATACGTCAATCGGGTGGATCGAATGGGCGGATTTTGCCTGCT
>CM042558.1:2469799-2537299 GCA_023630585.1 Cranoglanis bouderius | reverse complement strand
GTGTGTGTGTGTATGTATATATATATATATATATATATATATATATATATATATATATATATATATATATATATATATATATATATATATATATGCTTACATTGCTTTGTATTCCACATGGTTTAAATGTCAAGTACTAGATAATGCAGTTCAAGTAACAGAAATGGGACAAAAACACACAACACTGCTTCCGGTCAAGAGACTTGCTTGTAATAACACATGCTTTGGACCTAAATGTCATTCTAATGTTTCAAAAATGTTCTAATAACCTTTTCTTCCAATTAAGTGCATGCACTATAAGGTCAAGTCAAGAAATTCTGTTTATAATGAATTCCAATTGATCATAAATTATTGTTAAACTATTACAAAGATTAAGCAGACGTTTGGCTGACTGCTTTATGCTAATGCTAGCTACCTAATGATAAAAAAAAAACAATAAAAAAAAACACTACAACCGGCATTTTATCTAGCTTGCGAGTCAGAATAACAGGGAATGTTCCAGACCTTGTGAATTCCACCAGTTAGTTAGCAAGCTGTTAACGCATGTTAGCAAGCATGAGCAACAATTCAGTTTCTACCTAGCTAGTTAGCTAGCAACCTAACTAACCCGCAAACTAGCAAGAATATGCTGTAATACGTACGGAAGAAATATCCAAAACGTGCATTATTTACAATAAATATACAGCAAAAGAATTCTTTTTTTAATATATTTTTTATGTACATTTACCATAATTGTTAACAGTAAGGTTACGTTTTACAGAACGTGTTAGATAGCTTATGCTAAGAACACACAAAAATGAATAAACCCTGAAGCACGGATATCCATTCATCCATTTGTATTACTATCAGAAGCCATGTTGGAATTCTGCGAATAAATGTTTTGTATGATTTATTGAAACGTATCAAAGGTACAACTCCACTGTCCAGACTGTTTCAGCGTTTGTTTCATTTCCTGCAGGAGTTTTTCTACGAGATTACGTTTAATGAGTTGGCGACTAAAACGCTGGAGGTGAGCGTGTGGGATTACGACCTGGGGAAGTCCAACGATTTCATCGGCGAGTAGAGTTATAAACCATTCTTTCCAAACTGTTCATCTTTTCACACAATTTACTGTATCATCACAGATATGGTTAATAGATTGTCTTTCTGGAATACTTAATTGTGTAGACATTTAATGAAAATATCAGTAGAATCCTAAGCCTTTTTTAAAATAATTAATTAAAATTTTTTTTTTAAATAAAGAAACACTACTGGCTGTGTACTGATATTGGCTCTGATTTACTAAATATTTGTTCATGTAAATAGCGCATGCAAATTCTGATTTACTAACAGGGTCCACAGAGCATTGGGTCATTAAAACGACTGAAGGGCAGGTATTATATTTGTGGAAGCCTGATAAAAAAAAAATTAATGCATATTAACTGCACTAATATATTAGATGCTCACCCTGCACTCATGTCTACATCGTTTAATATATTATATATGTTAATTAATATTATTAATATCGTTTTTTGACATGTCAGTGCTTTTAACCTATGCTGTACTCGATGCTTAATTAATCACAATGCAGATATGTTAAAATTCAGTTTAACACTTTTATGTCTCGTTGAGATCCGAGCTCACCACAGCTCTAAAGAACAGTTAGCACGCGTTAATAAAATAGCGTTTTCTTCACCTTCGAAGTGCTTAAACGTATTTACGCAGCTGTTCTTTTTAAGTCCTCCACAGCACTGCCACTAACTGCACACACAGTTTATGGGATTTTAGACGCAAATTAAAACACGTGATCTGTCTTAGCTTTTACTTAGCTTTCTTAACCTCCAAAAAACATTTATTTTATTTTATTTTTTTTAGGAGTTATTGGATTATAAATTGTTCGTAGCTTCCAAAAACGGTGCTTTAATGGTTATCATCTTTCAGAAAGGGTTTTGTAAGTGTTCATTGGATAATTACAGGTTCAACTGCAACTTGGAATTCCTTCTAATAGGGAAACTCTGTTGTGTAGGGTACTACATAGAACCTTTATGGGTTCCAGCAACCAAAGAACCCTTAAAGTACCTCACAGTGTGTATTTTGTAACTGCTATTAACTCGGTCTTCCTGTTTTTGGATTGTTGTGTAGGTCAATCCACATAAATCGCCTTTGGTTTGTGTCACACAGGGGGCGTGTCTCTGGGCTGTCAATCACAGGGCGACTCCCTGCAGCACTGGATCGACTGCTTGAAAAACAAAGGTCAGAAGGTCGAGCGCTGGCACACGCTGACCAACGAACTGCCGGGATCCACTTTCTAGAAGCAAAATGGTCACCACTTGTCTCATTTTGCCGATTTCGATCCATTTCTGATTGGATGCTCATCCCTGTCAGTTAGTGACAGAGGATTATGGGTAACACAGCGTGCGGCGACGCTGGAATGAGTTCTGACTCTCGGCGTAGAAGTTGGAATGATTCCCATTTTGATGCGGAGGAACTTGATATGAGTCAGGGGAGCAATTTTTTTTAAAATCATCTTTATTTTAATCCGTCTGATCTTTGAGTTTTATTCGCAGCACGTTCCGCTCTAACACCTCATTCTGATTTGCAAAGCAATGAACCTGCTTAAGATGCATTAATAATTTATTTTCAATGCAATAATTTCTCATGCAATAACACCCTGTTTGACGATGCTTCCGGAAAATTCATTCATAAGTGGTCTTAAATGAAAACACTGAGGCGGTTGTACTTTGTAATTTCTTTTCCATTGAGCTGCACGCTGCTGATTTATAACAAATCATGATTAACAGAAGTACTTGCTAACTGTCTGTTTATGTGTGGTGTTGTTGTGTGGTCGGCATGCTCGATGTGTTCGTGATGGCTCCTCCTTTTCCATATCTACCTTATGGAATGCCACCGTGCCCGTAATGTGTTTATGAGGACGTTCCTGATATGCAGATGTTATTTGTTTTGTTTTGTTTTTTAACTTTCTACACTTGGTGCATTCAGAATTACTTCCTGCTTTCTCTGTCTGTGTTTATTAAAGGTGCACTCTGTGATTTTAGGATCATGCTGCTGACCTTAACCACATTGCAGGGGTGGGAATTGGTGGGAATGGGTGGGAATTGGTGGAAATGACCAAATTGGGGAGAAAAGTTGGGTGAAACAATCCTTTTGATTCTACTCCTGAACCATTCAAGACTGGACAACTGAGATGTGTGCTATTTTGTTTGTTCTGGTGAATATATTGCTTGCTCTGCCTATTTAGTTCATCATGATATCACAGTCACTGTTCCACAAAGGTCAGGTGAAATCAAACACCCCTCTTTTTATAATGAAAAAAATGTTTAACATGTTAAACTTTGCTATAAATAAGCTAGTAAGAGTTGCAACAAGGGCCTCACATTGGCATTTGTTAGTTAAATATAAATAGCTAGCTAACCACTGAGCACAGATCTGTCTAAACATCATCCTCTAAATGCCTTTGCCTGAGAGTCAAATGAGGTCCAGCAGTAGAGCCGCTGTACAACGTTCAAAATGAATTTATTTATTTATTTTTGTTTGGCATTTATGGCATTTAATTACAGCAAAAGAAACACAATTCCACATACACTTTACCACAGCTTTATTGAGTCATTTTAAAGTGTAAAACCAGCTAAACCAGATAGTCTGTGAATAATTAATAATAATTAGTTACATTTATATAGCACTTTTCTAGACACTCAAAGTGCTTTACATAGTATAGGGGGGAAATCTCCTCAACCACCACCAGTGTGTAGCATCCACCTGGATGATGCGACGGCAGCCATAGTGCACCAGAACACCCACCACACACCAGCTATTAGTGAAGAGGAGAGATATAGCCAATTCAGGGGTGGAGATTATTATCCATGATAGACAAAGGCCAATTTCACCAGGGTGATACCCCTACTCTTTACAAGAAGTGGCCTGGGATTTTTAATGACCACAGAGAGTCAGGACCTCAGTTTAACGTCTCATCCGAAAAATGGTGCTCTTTTTTTTTACAGTATAGTGTCCCCATCACTATACTGGGGCATTAGGACCCACACAGACCACAGGAAGGGCACCACCTACTGGCCTCCCTAGTACCATTTCCAGAAGCATCCTTAGTTTTCCCCAGGAGGTCTCCCATCCAGGTACTGGCCAGGTTCAACCTTGCTTAGGTTCAGTGGGAAACCAGGAGAGAACTGCAGGGTGATATAGCTCTGGCATTAATTAACTGTTGTAGATTTATTGAAGAGCAACGCACCATTTTGATACTGCTAAACTAGCCATGCTAAATAAGGAAGCAGGAGTCTGACTAGCCAGCTAGCTCAGACTATAGTAACTTTTACAATCCACAAAACACTAACTCATGAATTAATCTTATGTTTGCTTACTGTACAAAATGTTTGTCTTTTAAAAAAAAAAAGAAGAAAAAAAAGAAAGAAATCTATTCATAACTTTATACTTGTCACTCCTGAAGAGCTAATTTAGCTAGCTATGTGCGTAACTAGCTAGACTATGTTTTCTAGTCAGTTAATTCAGTTGAGTGGTAAATAGAGCTGTATCAACTTATTGTTATTTACCATACAAAATAGGTTACAAAATGCTGAAAATAATATATCTGTTAGCTTTTTCTTAACATTCACTCTCTACCATGTTCTTTAAAGCACGATCTGATGTGCTGCTTATTAGCATTTTTAACGGTCAACTCGGTTCGGATGAAAAATTTATTTCAGTTTGTTTAATTTAATTTAAACTTCTCTAGCAATCGCAATGTCCTTCTTTTACATCAGCTTAACACACAACCACTACCTTCGCACAGGAATAACGAAAATACAGCAATACTTCACAGCACAAATATTTCAATATAAACATATTTAATGTGTCACTGTGCAGGTTTCCTTTCATGGCTATCAAACATGAAAGCAAATTAGCCTCCTAAGCTTTACGAGTTCATGCTAGGTTATCTGGTTTATTGTAACTACCGAACGACTCCACAGTCAGAGAAACAGTTTGAGATTGTTCACATTGCGAAGGATACGAGTATAAAATCACAGAGCGCCTCTTCCGTTTCTTTAGCATTTCTCCAGTGTTATAACGATTCTGTTAAGAATATACAGTATTTCAGATATAAGATTTAAACCTCTATTTATTTTATGGACTGGCTGTACAGTTTTGTTTTTATCTAACTATTCATTTGACTTTTATCTGAAAGATTTACTTTTGTGAATGGAGCATGCTAATAATAAATTAATGTGTCTTTGTGTGTTTCAATGCTGTTATGATCCTTATGGGGGGGAAAAAAAACCCTGTGAACAATGTGATGCATTTCTGTACACTGAATGTTCATCGCTGTGTCTGGAATGATGCACGAATGTTGCTCTTTATCTGACATGGACTTGTTCTTTGAATTTCAAAGACTTTTCTGAAATTAAATGGATATTTGCTCCAGACGAGAGCGGTATTGTGCTTATAAATATAACTTCATTTGTAAATATAATCAAAACATTCCAGGTTTTGTTGTACGGTATCACTGCTTTGAAAGAAGGTTATAGGTAAGTAGTAATGTTTGGGTTTATTCCCACTTAGACAGACATTACATTTTCATTTTACGATGGGGAAGCACCTTGATATTATTAAGATGTTATTAATAATAATAATAATAATAATAATAATAATAATAATAATAATATCAAGGTGCTTCCCCATCATAAAATGAAAATATGAAGAAAGCATTAACAGTATATATAGTTGCAATCAAAATTATTCAACCCCCATTGTAAATCAGGTTTACTGTCAAAATTTACAGCCGTCTGTGAGAAAGCTAAAGCTTGGGCGTCATTGGACCTTCCAACAAGACAGTGATCCCAAATTCCACCAAGGCTTGGTTGCAGAAGAAGTCCTGGAAGATTCTACAGTGGCCATCACAGTCACCTGACTTAAACCCCATAGAAAATCTCTGGTGGGATTTGAAGAAGGCAGTTGCAGCACGCAAACCCAAGAATATTACTGAACTGGAGGCCATTGCTCATGAGGAATGGGCTAAGATTTCTCAGGAATGCTGCCAGAAGCTGGTGTCTGGCTATGCATCTCGTTTGCAGCAAGTCATAACAGCAAAAGGGTGCTCTACTAAGTACTAAAGATGCTTGCCATGAAGGGGTTGAATAATTTTGAAACTGGAGAAGTCATTAGAAGTTGCATTTTCAGTTGAATTTGAAAGAAAGAAACCACTGGTGTACTAAGAACCAGACATGGAACAGATCAGCCAAGGTTAACAATAGCAGTTGATGACAGAAACATTGTGAGAGCTGTGAAAGGTGACATCACCAACAACCTCCACAGGGCAAGGGTGAAGGTATCACAATCCACCATTTAAAGAAAACTTCAAGTGCAGAAATATAGAGGCCATACCAATCAAAAGAGCCACAAAAGTTCTGGAACCACGATTAACCTCTATCAAAGTGATGGAAAGGCCAAAGTGTGGAGAATGAAAGAATGTTCTCATGATCCAAAACATAAGAGGCTCATCAGTCAAACATGGTAGAGATATGTCATGGCTTGGGCTTGCATGGCTGCTTTTGGAATGGGTTCACTAATCTTTATTGATGAGGAAACGCATGATGATAGCAGCAGAATGAATTCAGAAGGCTACAGACAACAACAATGTTTCTGCCAATTTACAGCAAAATGCATCCAATCTAATTGGGAGGAACTTCATCATGCAGCAAGACAATGACTGCAACAGCACTGTCAACACAACAAAGAACTTCATCAGGAAGAAAAGTAGAAGGTTTTAGACTGGCCAAGTCAATCACCAGACCTTAACTCAGTTGAGCAGCATTTCACCTCCTGAAGCCACCCAAAACATGAACAACTTAAAGAAACTGCAGCATAAGCCTGAAAAAGCAAAAGAAAAGAAAAATGCAACAGTTGGTGATGTCAGTGGGTCACCAGCTTGATGCAGTTATTGCAAGCAAGGGATATGCAACCAAATATTAAGCTTTAGTATACTTTAATTTACTATAAGGCTATCTGTTCCTATACCTTTGCTCACCTAAAAATTGTGTGGTCTGTTAACTGAAATTCTGATCTGTCTATCTTTTGATCTCGAACACAAATGTCTTCAATGTATAGCAAAAACAATAGAACTGGCCTTGCTGTTCTAATACTTTCAGAAGGGACTGTATGTTGAAGTTTTCTATAAGGTGATGTTGATTTAACATTTATGGAAGCAGTTGTAAGTGATCCAACAGCTAACTAAGTAACTAAGTAACTAACTAACTAACTAACTAACAGGGGTGTGTCAATACCTTCAGTCACAAAATGATTCAATTCAATTCAATTCAATAAACAAAGTGACCTGGGGACTTTGAAAATGATTGACTGAAACATAATGAGCTCCGTAGTCTAATGTGCTTGATAGAGGGGCAGTATGCAAGTGCTTAAACACATAAGTAGCCTATCGGCAATAAGGCACATGTGAGAAACATCATGTGTTACGTGCCGGTTCCCCCGCCTCCTCTCCATCTGCAGCCGATGCTTGATCACACCCCCGCTGCCACATACCACCACCACCTCACTCAGGCCATGGACCCTTATGGTGTGCAGCCAACTCCCCCAGGTTTGCTGTTCAAGTTCAAGTTCAGTTTATTTGTATAGTGCTTTTAACAATGGACATTGTCCCAAAGCAGCTTTACAGAAGTATATAAATTCAGGACATAGATTTTAAATTTATGAATTTATCCCCAATGAGCAAGCCAGCAGTGACGGTGGCAAGGAAAAACTCCCTGAGATGATATAAGGAAGAAACCTTGAGAGGAACCAGACTCAAAAGGGAACCCATCCTCATCTGGGTAACACCGGATAGTGCAATTATAAATAAATAAATCCCTTCTATAAATGTAACAGTACAACAAGGTCAGATAGCAGTTGTGAGACCATGAAAAATTCATTACAGTTTTTATATGAAGTCTGTTTTGTTGAACTTCACCACTGTAATCTCAATGATCTTTAGGCTGCACCGTGTGGGGCCATCCTCAGCAGCAGCATGTGACATCCAATTGATGAGATCTCCAACCAGAAGTAGGGCATCAGGATGGATCGGGCAAGTCCAGCGAGCAGAAGGGGTCGGGATCACTGGCATCTCAGGAGTATCATGTGAAGCTCGACAGAAGGGGAGAGAGAGAGAGAGAGAGAGAGAGAGAGAGAGAGAGAGAGAGAGAGAGAGAGAGAGAGAGAGAGAGAGAGAGAGAGAGAGAGAGAGAGAGAGAGAGAGAGAGAGAGAGAGAGAGAGAGAGAGAGAGAGATCATTAGGTATGCTTATGTCCTGTAATGGTTAAGGACAATGTACTTTGTGTAAGTGAAAGCAGGTACTCCGGCAAGACTACCTTATGACAGGAAAACTAAAAGGGAGAGCCAGAAAGTAGCACAGACATGAGGGCTCCCTGGGACAAGGCAGCCAGCCACCCCACCACCAACAAACCTTGGTGGATGCCTGAAGGTGGGGGGGTGACATCATCCAGACATCCCAGTTAACCCAACACACTATGCCCGTGAGACCTCTAGATCTGCTCCTTTACCTAAGGAAAAAAAAACTATTCATGAAAGGCTTGATTAAACAAATATGTTTTCAGCCTGGACTTAAACACTGAGACTGTGTCTGAGTCCCGAACACTAATTGGAAGGCTGTTCCATAACTGTGGGGCTATGTAAGAGAAAGCTCTTCCCCCTGCTGTAGCCTTCACTATTCGAGGTACCGACAAATAGCCTGCGCCTTTTGATCGAAGTAGGCGTGGTGGATCATCATAAAAGACCAAAAGTTCGCTTAGGTACTGTGGCCCGAAGCCATTTAGCGCTTTATAAGTCAATAGTAGTATTTTATAATCAATGCGAAATTTCACTGGGAGCCAATGCAGTGTGCATAAGATAGGGGTGATGTGCTCATATCTTCTAGTTCTAGTAAGGACTCTGGACTCTGCACTCTGCATTCTGGACTAACTGGAGTTTGTTTATGCTCCTACTGGAACATCCAGACAGTAAGGCATTACAATAATACAACCTAGAGGTGACAAAAGCATGGACTAATTTTTCTGCATCATGTAGTGACAATATATTTCTTATCTTAGCAATATTTCTGAGGTGAAAGAATGCTATCCTAGTAATATTACCTACGTGGGCGTCAAAGGAAAGACAGAAAGAAAACATGATGAAACAGAAAGGCCATCCAGAGTTACTATGTAATCAGAAAACTTACTTCTAGCTGCATGTGGTCCTAGTATAAGTACTTCTGTCTTGTCAGAATTTAGTAAGAGGAAGTTAATGAGCATCCACTGTCTAATGTTCTTTACACATTCCTCGGCTTTATTAAACTGGTGTCTGTCATCTGGCTTTGCTGAAACATACAACTGTGTCTCATCAGCATAACAGTGGAAGCTAATTCCATGTTTACGAATAATTTGACCCAGAGGTAGCATATATAAAGAAAAAAGCATTGGGCCTAAAACAGAACACTTGCGGCACACCAAACTTTACCTCAGTATGCATAGAGAATTCACCATTTATATCTACGAACTGATAACGATCAGTCAAATAAGACCTGAGCCAGGAGAGGGCCATTCCCTTAATGCCAATAACGTTTTCTAGTCTACCGAGGAGAATAGTATGATCAATTGTATCAAAAGCTGCACTAAGGTCAAGCAACACAAACATGGAGACACAACCCTGATCAGAGGCCATCAGTAAGTCATTTACCACTTTAACCAGTGCTGTCTCTGTGCTATGATTAGGCCTAAATCCTGACTGATATATTTCATGAATGTTATTCCTATTAAGGTACGAGGATCACTGCTTTGCTACAACCTTTTCTAAGATCTTGGAGATAAAGGGGAGATTTGATATTGGCCTATAGCTGGACAATTGACAGGGGTCGAGGTCAGGTTTTTTAATCAGGGGTTTGATAACTGCTAGTTTAAATGATTTAGGTATATAGCCAGTGCTCTGGTTTTAAATTAATAGTCTGAATTTCTTGTCTAATATTTTCAATTTTGCCAATAAAAAACCTCATGAAATCATTGCTGCTATATAATGATTGTGTGCCGGTTTTATTCCTAGTTAATTTTGCTATTGTATTAACTAAGAATCTAGGATTATTTTTGTTATCTTCAATTAAGGTAGAGAGATAGGCTGATCTAGCAGCACTAAGAGATTTCCTATAGTTCAGGAGGCTCTCCTTCCATGCTGTTTGAAATACTACCAATTTGGTTTGACACCATTTACATTCTAACTGTCGAGTGATCTGTTTTAAGGTGCGTGTGTGATCATTATACCAGGGTGCTAGCTTTTTCGCTCTAATTATTTTTCTTTTAAGTGGAGCTACCTTATCTAACATGTAGCGGAACATTGACTCCAAGCATTCTGTCACCTGATCAAGTTCTATGGGATCAGAGGATGATCGAATCATAGTTGATATCTCTGGGAGGTTATTGATAAAACTCTGTGCAGTAGCTGACGTGAATGTACGTTTGACACAGTAGCGTGGTAAAGTGCATATATTATGATCAATGTGCAATTTACACGAGATGAGATAATGATCTGAGATAGCTTCAGACTGCGGAAGTGTGACTATATTTTCTATATTTAATCCGTATGTTAGTATAATGTCAAGAGCGTGACCACCATTATGAGTGCGCCCTATTACATTCTGATTGACCCCTACTGAATCTAAAATAGACTCAACCGCTGTTCTCAGAGGATCTTCCGGGTGATCAAAATGAATATTAAAGTCACCGACAATTAATGTTTTGTCTAAAGAAACAACCAGGTTCGAGATAAAAAGTGCGAATTCACCAAGAAATTCAGAATATGTCCCTGGGGGTCTGTAAATAATAATAAGTGGAATCGACTCTATAGTCTTATTTTTAGTGGTTACACATGTTATACTAGTATGAAGAACTTCAAAGGAGTTGAACTTATGGCTAGGTTTTTGTGTGATGCCTAGATTTTCATTATAAATGAGTGCAACACCTCCTCCTCTGCCAGTTAGACAGGGCTGATGTATATAACTATATCCAGGAGGACTGGTTTCATTTAGTGCTATGTACTCGTTTGGTTTAATCCATGTTTCTGTTAAACACATTATATTAAACTCCTGATCAGTAATGGTTTCATTAACAATAAGTGCTTTAGACGTAAGCGATCTAATATTTAACAGTCCTAGCTTCAGATCAAAGGTGCTGGCTGTGCGTTCAGTATGGTCTAATTTTTATGTTAATTAGGTTACTCAAACAAACTTTCTGAAAATTTCTACATATTTGTTCAGCTCGGTGAACAGACACAGTCTCTATAGGATAAACTACAGATGTCGTATTGTCATTTAAGTGATTCGAACATTGACTATCATAACTGTTATTGTTATTTGAATTTGTATTTGTACTTACGAGTCATATGGTGTGTACTGTCTTGGAGATGTTGTCTGAGAGGAGATCCGCTCCGACTCTGCTGGGGTGCAGGCCATCAGTGCGGAACAATCTAGGACGCTCCCAGAAAAGATTCCAGTTATTTATAAAGAGCAGTTTCTGTTCAGTACACCATGTAATTAACCATTCGTTTAAAGTGAAAAGTCTACTGAACCTTTCAAGTCCACGTCTGTATGTGGGGAGAGGTCCAGACACGATGATCTTCGTTGTGGGCGATGTGTTGCGTACCGTCTCGATCAGGCTGCCGAAGTCCCTCTTCAGGATTTCCGTCTGCCGTAGCCTGATGTCGTTGACCCCCGCGTGCAGCACGACAGCTCCGATGTTCTTGGCATCCTTCAGGATTGCGGGTACCTGCGAAGCGACATCAAGAACACAAGTGCCAGAAAAACAGTGGGTGGGAACCTTACTTTTAGTTGAGGTGACATGGATGTTCCGAACAATGGAGTCTCCGATGATCACGGCGTTGGGTTTGGTCTCGCGGCGAGGGGCGAAGCGGTTCCTGGTGGAGATCTCGAAGACTGGGGGTGACGGAGGGGGAGAGGTCCTCGCCCGGCATCTGGGCCGCGCCTTCCACTGTTGGTGCACCCAAGGTCCGTGGTGTGTCGGCGCCGGAGTGAAGGAGACCTGGGCTGGATGCGTCCTGGTGCATGGCCCCTGTGCAGAGAAATGCACGGAGTAGAGGTGGTGGGAGTGATTGTATCATGCCGTGAGCTTACCGTGCTTTTGTGAGCTTCAGCGCGAGATGTCTCTAGCGTGGCTCTCTGTTCACGCAGCTAGGCCTGCTGCGTAGGTCGCGGATCTGCTTCTCCACGGCCTCCAACTCCAACTGTACCGTGTGCAATTCGAACGAGTCCTCACCTGCACTCAAAGGTAAAGAAACAACCGACATGTTGTCGGCTTTAAACAGCAGTGTTCGAGTGAGAATGTATATAAGACTAGCTACAACAAATGGAATTGATAGCGCAAAATTATTAATAAAAAAAGGAAACAGTATAATTTAAATGCCGACACAAGCAACAAGCAACAAACTCCCGGCAAACGATTCGAAAACAGGAACAAGCGTCACAGGAACTACGTCACAGGAACTAAACTTAACTTGGCTGTGAGTCTTGCCCGTCTCAAGGATCTCAGGACAGCTCTGTAAATGCTCCTGCCAGTCACTACTATAAATTAGCATATTGTCTAAATAAGCAGAGGCATATACACTGTGTGATGGAGTATTCTGTCCATGAGACATTGAAACATCACTTGGGCTCCAAACAAGCCAAACAGAAGGGTGACATATTGGTGTAACCCAAAAGGAGCAGATAAGGCCATCTTTTCTCAGGATATTGGAGTCAAGGAAATCAGCCAATACCCCTTGGTTAAATCCAGTGTTGAATAAAAGCTAGCTGCGCCTGCACTGATTGATCAGTGCATGTCTCAAATTTAGGTACCATGTTGACTTTTCTAAAGTCCACACAGAACTGTCTTGGGCACCTAAACCACAGGGCTGCTCCATTCACTGTGGGGCTCCTTGATTACTCCCATGTCAAGCATAGCCTTGAGTTCATCCCAAACTACATTTTCCTTTTTGGGAGTCTCAATGTGGTGCTCTATGTTTGTGTGACTGGGTAGAGGCAAAAACACATTGGAAACTTTCCCTCACAACCTGGAAACCTGTGCTGTCTGGAACGGTGAGAGATGGTCTCCACAGGGACCTTACCTTATAGTCAACTTCCCCAACTCGCCACGTGACCTCAAAGGACCCTTGCCATGTTGTGCGTAACTTAGAGCTTGATGTTGGGCGTAATTTAGAGCTTCCGTTTTACAGTCAAGACTGCCGTCCTTGGGCCTGATGCAAATTCCCCTGTGTTAGGTGACCCAAGTTTTGCTCTCAGGTCCAAAACCTATTGAATTTCGTTTTAACTGAGTGAAGGTCCCTCCTTCTAATTTCCTCTAATGACATCTAAGACATTGCAGGGCTTGTGCCAATACAGTAATTCAAATGGGGAGAACCCATGGAGGCTTGTAGGACCTCTTGTTCAAGCCACTTATCCCAATTTTGTGCATCCTCTTGACTGAACTTACAAATCATGTTTTTTCAGCATTTGATTAAACCGCTCTGCCAGGCCATCTGTTTGTGAATGGTAAACACTGGTGTGAATCAATTTAATCCCTAATAATTTGTAAAGCTCACATAGTGTTTGTGACATAAACGTAGTGCCCTGGTCAGTCAGAATCTCCTTCAGGATTCCAACTCAGGAAATTACTCAGAAAAGTGTGTCCACAACAGTGTGCTGAGATGTTGTGCAGAGGAACTGTTTCCAGATATCACATGCATAATACACCAGGACTAACAGAAAGCAATACCCTCATGTGCACCTCTCTAATGACCCAACAATGTCCATGCCAATTCTTTTTTGAAGGGGACCTCAATTAATGGTAATGGGCACAGTGGTGTTTTTGGGGTTTCTGGCAGATTCACCAGCTAACATTTGTGGCATGCCGCACACCACCTGCCTACATTGCCACAAATGCCTGGCCAACAGAAACAAGCCATTAGACAGCAGGTGCCCCACCATGGGAATATAATGGGCTGCATGAAAAAGGCTTTTCAGAACCAATAATCAAGTAGTCTTTTCTTTTGTGTGAGTGTCCTCTGTTACTTGATATAACTTATCCTTAATTGGCTGGATTATTTGACCATCGATTACTCTCACTTGGTCAAAGGCATGGTGAAGTTCCAAGGGGAAGTCCCCAAGGGGAATCCCCATGGAGGTGGGTAGGGACACTAAACCCACTAAATAACTGCCACCTCCACACTATGCATTTGGCATTATTATATTATTCATGAATATCCCCATGCACACACCTCACCTTCACCAATCGTGTATTTCCCAATACCTTGAATCAGGCTTTGATGTACTGAGGTCTGATTACACCCTGAGTCCAGCAAGGCCTGATGTGTACTCCCTTGGATAATCACCGCTATGTGGTACATTCCTGCTCGATCAGGGGAGACCTGAGGCCCATCAGGGATCCAGATTAGCATTTGCACCTCCATGAGGGAACACTGCTCCTGGAAATGCCCAGATTCCATGCAGCACCAATAACCCTGCCCAGGCTTTGCCCCAGTTCTGGTGGGCACAGGATGTTCCCCCTATGGTGAGAGAGACAGAGCATGGGAGACATTAGAGAGGCAGGGGAGGAAAAGCAGGGTCGAAACCAAGTCTGTGGTGTCAGTTTCAGGGCCCTGGCACCTTGGTTCTGGGGAGCTGGAACTGGGGGAGAAGAAGAGGGAGTGAGAGAGAGAGAGAGAGAGAGAGAGAGAGAGAGAGAGAGAGAGAGAGAGAAACAAGGGATGTCTGGACCAGGGACCACCACTAGATTATCCTCGAGCAGCTGAACAGGTTCATCCAGCGATTCAGGCAGATGGCACTGGACCCACTCCGTTGTTGCTGTCGGGAGTCGAGCGATGATCTGCTCCAGTACCATCAGCTTGATGATTTGTTCCAATGTACTGCTCCTTCCCCATCAACCACTGGCAACAGGACTCCTTCAGCTGCTGTGCCTCAGCTGCAGGACCACCATCTTGACACTAGGATACTCCTACTGAGTCCATGACAGCAGCTGTGGCTGGCACGCTGGGCTCCCTCCAATAGCAAGGGGAAGAATCACAGAGCCATTTCATCCTCTGGCCATTCCCATGCAGCTGCCACATGCTCGAAAAGCTCAATGAAGGCCTGGTCCTGGGCGTTCGCACCACTGTAGAACCCAGTGTGTAAGTATGCAGAAGAAGATTCAGGAGGCTGGCAGAATTTCAGCAGAGCTCTGGGCTCACATTTATTTTTCACCATACTTTTCAGCATACTTTCAAAAAATTCAACCAAAAAAAACCCCAAACCAACTGAAAAGGGTCCATCACTAACTTGTGATTTAGCCCCGTTCAAGTTCAAGGTTCAAGTTCATGCTCTGTGCACATGTGTGTGTTGCAAGCTCTGCCAGCTATGGCTATGTTTATAGGGGGACTACCACCAAAGTGTTATATTAACACTTTACAAAGTGTTGCCATAATTAACACTAACAAAGGGTTAATAAACTAACACTTTAAGTGTAAAATAATTACACTGCTCAAGATTCCATTTGCTCCACCTTAGTGTTAAATGTTAATATTATATTAGAAATTTGTGGGTGTTGAAGGTCCACCAAAGTGATTCAAAGTTCACTTCTGGTTAAAAGTAACACTGTGGGATTTAAATAATTACACAGGGCTGGTGTTATATAAACTTTATACATTACTGATCTAATTTCTGTCCAACACTACTAATGGTTCATCTACTGATGTTTTGAAATGCAAGAATTCATCACACAAACAAGATAGTACAGTCAAGCATTTAATTTAACTTGAACCAGCTTCTCTGCTTTATAGCATGACCAGAGTCATTGAAACATACAAAATGCCACACGAGTAAGGCTGCCATCTGTAAAATGTGACAATCTGTAACAGCATTAAAAATGTGAAGATCATATGGCTTCAAATACCTCAACTCATCTTGTTTGATTACAGAAAAATGCAGTTCTTGTTCAAGTATACAAAAAGCATGAAGGTGCTCACCAATCCATGTCCATGTCTGCCACAACAAAATGCATTTTATTTTTTAAGAGTATAGTGACAATTAAAACGAGACTCAGTACTGCCACATTTTCCCCAAGTTGTTTGTTGTTTGACTTATTTCAGTGAACAGGTCAAGCTAAAATATAGTCTGAAACCAGTTCTCTGTTTTCAATTTCATTACGTTTTGATAGGGCCAGGAACTCTGTGCCTTTCATGGCCAATGATCGAAATTATGAACAATAGCAATTTAGTGTTTTAGCACAAGGGACTTCTTATAATTTTTTAAACTGGATTTGAAAATTTGGTGCTGTGCTTCGTACCTCAGAGTCCGAACATGTACCAAAGGACCAATTTGGCGAAGAGATCAGAAAAATGTTTTTTTTTTAATAATGCACATTGTAGCAAATCTAGTTCAAATGGGTGAAATATATCTATATAAAAAGTGTGTTCTGATTAGTTATGGATATAAATCGACCATGAAAGGAAATGTTATGTTACTTACTGACTTACTGCAGTCTAGCTTTAGAATTAAATGCGAAGCGGCTTGATCTGTTTGTCCACCAACATTTACCAGGGCAATCTTCGTATTACTCTAAAAGAATAAATTATTCTTCTGGCCACAAAGTATAGTTTATTCTATGTTGTTATTAAAAGAAATACAGCGCGTAGTGAAGAGCAACGTTAAAAGTGAACGAGAAGTCATGAGTAAAAACAGAGGCGATCCAGCGTGATAATGATAGATTTTAATAACTAAGTGAAACTACTGATATGATACATCCCATCGTCATATAGTATGCGTCATTAATCGGCGTATTAAGAGACGATTATTTTGAGACCAAATTCGATGATATTACAAGTCACTGAACAGTGAAAGGTCTTTAGACATGGTTACAGGCATCTTAAAATTATATCCTAACTCAAACTATCTAAAATCATTATAGCTAGGTTACATAAGCACACAATACATGCATACATGAATACATTAGAACTATCCTAGACATATGATTACATGTTACATTCAAGAAACATTTTCCATTGTGTGTGCGTGAGTGTGTGTGTGTGTGTGTGTGTGTGTGTGTGTGTGTGTGTGTGAGTCGTGTGCGTGCGTATGTCCAGAAGAAGGGGCTGGTGTTCTTCTACCGTCCCACTGGTATTTGGTCAACTGATGGTGCCGGGGGAGTTAGGGGGAAGATGAGTTCCTCCCTCTCAGTCTCTTCGGCGCCGAGGGTCATAAACGGGTAGTAAAACTTACTTTGCAGCAAGCTTCATCTTCCAAGCTGGGTGAGGATAGGCTTGCGAAAGAAGCTGTGGAAACATTAAATGTGTTTAATATATTTTACCAAACAAGATTTCAAGACTTAAGTTGAAACAAATGTTTATTAATAAAATGGTCTGTAAGTCACTTCTCATGACAATCAACCTGGATGACAAAGGTCAGGTGATCAGCCAACACATCTTGGGCCACCACTTGTCCTGGTCTCATCTGTCACTTTCAGCATTTTGTCAAGGGGTATAGAAAATTTCTCTTTCACTAATGGAAATACAATTGAAAAACAATTACTTAAATATCCACACAGTACGTCTCACAGAACATTTACCTTCTGTGTTCAAAAGAAGTCTCCAAGATGTTGATTTACTTTCTGTGTGTCTCTTTTAAAATCATGTTGTTACAGAGAATACCTGTATAGACCCGATGAACCAGTAAAAGCCACCCCAAAAAAAGCCCACTCAACTTGTCAATTTGGAGTGGTCTTGTCACCTACCAGTTTTTTACCCGTTTATGGAGTGACGTTAAATCAACATGGCTGCGCACACTATGAACAGTATAAAGTACTTTTGACTACTTTTTAATTAATTTATAGCAGTATTGGCTTTAGGTCGGTTAATATATAGACACCGTACTTGATTAAATCCTCCTTCTAATCACTACTTTGAGAAGAATAATCAGCGTTAGAATTATCACTCATATAATTAATGATGCTCGCTAGCTTGTTGCTAACACTACTTGCTATTGTCCAATGTTGTTGCTGTACTGCAATTTCAATCGAAAATAATGGATAGGTGGTTGAAATTCACTATAGTTTTAAAAAGGACTTCAAAGTTCAAATTACAGTAACAGCTGAGGTAGCTATCTAGCTAGCTAGCTAACTAGCGAAGTATACGTTAAGCCATATGGGAAGGTTGCTCTCATCAGAAAATTTCATGGACAGTCACAAACATCCCAGATGAAGAAAGTAACGAACTTGAGTGCTGGGTATTGAGTATTACTCAATCTTTAACCTCATATTTTTATCATGTAATGTCAATCCAACCAAATTTAACTCTAGAACTTAAAATCTGGAATTTAAAAAAAACAAAACAAACAAACAAAAAAAAAAAACGATAGTGAAAAAAGAATCCAGACAGCACAAATTGCCAACATTAATACCTTGTCGCAAAGCTGTTGTTGGCAGTTACAGCTTCAAGGCATCTACAGTAACAATTAGCTTTTTACAGCATTGTAGTTCAATTTTGGCCCATTAATCTAAGAAAATCATCTTCAGTTCCCCAAGATTATAAGAGTTCGTCTGATGGACTCGCAATTTCATCCTCCATTAAATTTTCAATGTGATTCAAGTCAGGATATTGGCTAGGCTAGGCCAACACAACTAGGCTGTCAGTTTGAAATTGTTGTGTTATTGAAATGTCCATTTTCTCCAGTTTCTTGGCTAATGAGATTAAATTCTCCTCTAATATCTTTCCATTCATGTTTCCTTTCACGACATGTAATGCACCAGTACTATTTGCAGAGAAGCAGCCATATATATCATGATGCTCACACCTCCGTGCTTCACTGTGGGTGTGGTGTTCATATGTGCAACGCTTCTTTCTCCAAACATGACAAGCTGAATTATTGCCAAAGAATTTGTGTTTGTCTGACCAGAGTATATAGTTTCAAAAGTTATCTGACATCTCAGCACTTTTTTTTTTTTTTTTTTAATAGCAGAGTTTTGTGTAGGGTGTAGGAATAGAGATAATCGTGGTTCTTATTATTCTCTTTGTAACTAATGTTCCTGCTGGTTTCAGGTTGTCCTGCAACTCTTTTTGAGTGACAGTCTTTATTGATTAAACAAAAATCAAATACTGTAAAAGACAGGAAAAGAACTAAAAACTAGAAAAACTCAAACAAAGGACTAGGGCAAGGCAAGGCAAGGCAAGGCAAGGCAATGCAAATTGTCCATGGTGACAGTTTATATAACAGCTCTGCACTTTAGAAATGAATAACGTGAGAGGGAGAAAGGAAGGGTGAAACAAGACTAATAAGCAGCAGACACTGATACAAAAGCTCCAACCCGACTCAGTAAAGTTAGAGAGATAACCATTAAAAAAAAAAACCTGCATAAGCCTTGCAATTGAACATCCAGTGAGGTACAAGATGGACAAGAAGGAAGAACCCATGAGTTTTAATGAAGCCGTAAACAAGGCTGCCAGTTCAATCCGTCGTTTTCCTCTGATTGCGGTGCGAGGCGTCCCACTCAGGAATTGGATTGCTCAAAACTGGAGCTCCATTTGGGCTTTCCGTCCAGATCCATCTGATTTGCTCATCTCCACCTACCCCAAAGCAGGTAAAAACACAGAGTCATTACAAATTAGGACCGATCAAATTACTGATATTTTATTGTCCAATATAAAAAAAAAAATGCTGATTTAAAACCTAATAGAGGAATTAATGATGGATTTTATTCAGATCATTGGTAATGGTCATGATTTCATGAGATCAGTAAATATTTAAATTGGTACAAAGTGACCAAATTTTTTATTTATTTATTTATTTATTTTTTACACATTTTATTAAAACATGCAGAATCTAATGAGACTAAACTAATGGGATTGCTGTTCTGCTTGAGTTCTTTATGGTCAACCACTACTACATAGTATAGGCCTGAATCATTTTTAAATCTCTAGCTTCTAAATGTCCTTTTCTGCTTCTAGGAAAAGTGTCATGTTCTAAATTTAGTTTTAGCCCTAATCAAACTCTCCTGATCAAGGTTTCAATGCCACCTTAATGTATTAGGTCAGTATTAGGCACTTAGATCATGTTGTATTTTGGGAAGTAAAACTGCAACACTGTTAAAGGTACAATAACAGTGGAACAATTTTCATTTAAGGTTAGTTTTTTAAAGCACTGTCATGGCATCACTTTGAATTGATGAGGCTGTTTGTTGAGGCTGTTTATAATTTGCTTACTTTTAGATATAGATATTTAGATATAAATTAAATAAGTACCAGCCATTCAAACAGTTCAAAGATTGCTTTTACATGAAAGAGAAATGTTGTTAATTCCACATTCAATACATTTCTCTATCATGGAAAAGTGCTACCGGTGTTTATTTTATTTATTTATTTTTACTACATTTCTTTAATTCCATTATATGTTTTCCATTCTGGGGTTCCCAAGTGGCACAGCATAAAAGTGTCAGCCCTATCATCAGGAGATTGCAAGTTCAAATACCAGCAATGCCACAGCTGTGAGATTCCATGAGTCAAGTAACATCCTAGCATCTAAACATCCCGCTTCAAAACAGCATCAAGGTCAAACAATCCCACACTCTGTATTGGTGATGAGAGGGCCACTCTCTATTCACCACAGATTAAACAACTGTCATACCTGAATGTTACAAAGCAATGCAGTATGGTAGTCTACATATAATAGATCTCATTCTATGTAACAATCTACTTTGCCCAGTCCCTTAAATCCAAAGAGTGATGGTGGTGAGATAAAACTCCATGTTATCTTTACTTAGCTTCATGTACGGAGAAACCTCAGGAGAGACCCAGCTTTCAGGAAAGCTGTTCTCCTCATCTGGCACTGGTCATTTAACATAATTGTAAGAGAATTGTACAATGCTCCTAAAACCACATTATTCTGAATAATGTTTAGCATTATCATTATAAAACCTACTGATAACCAGCAGCAAACTGACAAGTCAGCAACCCCATAATATCGTAGATAATAGCATTTACAGCAGACAGTCAGCTACTGGGTTACAGACAAAACAATTACCATTTTAGAAATCTGTGACATTGGGAAATTACAGTAAGAGGTGTTAAAGGTTAAACTTTGTGCCATGGTCACTTTTGGAAGATGCTTCATGGTGCACTGGCCAGTGCCTCTAATCTGATGTTTTCTAATAAGCAAGGGAGGATAACAGTTAGTACGTCACCTGTAGCATGCATTTCAGAAGCCAGATGGCAAATAGCTTGGTTAGTCAGAAGTTTCCCCTGTACCACCGCCTTCTCGGCATCGCGATCCTCCCACAATGGCAAGAGCTCCTCGACAGTGCGTCCCTCCTCCTTCCCGGGTTTCGGCACCAGTGTAACAAACTTTAAAGTCGGGCAAGGAGGAGGCGGGAACTGGCTGAACATAAACATAAACTTTAATAATAAACTAAACTCAAACATAAAACAAAAGACACAAACGGAACACAAAGTGCACATGCATCTCTCTCTCCCTCTCTGATGCTTCCAGCCACTCCTTTATCTCTCTCTCTCCTACTGATTAGACAAATCAGTGCCAGGTGTGTGTCCTCACAGCCTGGCCACTTCCTCCTCCTCATCACACTACCTCTCCTGCTTGGTGCTGTTCTCAAACCAGGTTCCTTAGCACCCTAGAGGGCAATTTAAAGTTCCGATAAGTATCTAAGGTGATAAAGACGTTGACAGGCCTTCTTCACCAGGGTGTTAATGTGACAGGACCATGACAGGTTATGCGTGATGTGAACGCCAAGGTATCGGAAACTGTCCACTTTCTCCACTGGGGCCCCGGTGATCTTAAGGGGGTGGTAGCTCCTCTCCTGCTATCTATCTACTTCTTTGTCTTGCTGACATTCAGGAGGAGGTTGTTTTCCTGTCACCAGTTCTCCAGGCTTTTAATCTCCTCTAGATAGGCCTTCTCATCATTGTCAAATATCAGGCCCACCACAACAGGGTCGTCAGCAAACTTGACAATGGTGGTAGTTAGAACTGGCCACATAGTCATAAGTGTACAATGAGTACAGCAGGGGGCTCAGGACACAACCCTGGGGGGTGCCAGTGCTGAGGGTGAGAGAGAGTAAGACATGTCTGCCCACCCATACTGCTTGTCTGTCAGGAAGTTGGAGAGCCACTGACATAGAGATGGGCTAAGTCCCAGGTCCTCCAACTTGGTGGTGAGTTTGGAGGGAATTATAGTGTTAAATGCTGAACTGTAGTCAACAAACTGCATTTTAACATAATTTCCCTTCCTGATGTACAGATGGCTCAGGGCTGTGTGTAGAAAGTGTGTGATGGAGTCCTCAGTAGAACAATTGGGAAGGTATGCGAATTGTAATTGGTCCAGGGTGTCAGGTACTGAAGAGGTGATGAAGTCTCTGACCAGACTTCCAAAGCACTTCAACACAACTGAAGTCAGGGCTACTGTGGGGGATAGTCATTGAGGCAGGCAGGCAGGTGGTTTCTTTGGGACAAGAACAATAATGGACTGTTTGAAGCATGTGAGGATTACTGACTGTGCCAGGGTGAGGTTGAATATCTCCATGAACACCGGAGGCAGCAGGTGCTAGCTGGTCAGCGCAGGCTCTAAGGACCCGACCTGAGATGCCGTCTGGTCCTGCTGCCTTCCTGGTGTTCACTCTCCTGAAAGCCTTCCTCACATTGTGCACAGAGATGATGAAGGCATTTGACACTCCGCATGTATACTGCCACTAGCACTGTTAGCACTGTGTGCGTAAAAAGAGAAGTGTCTGCATTCTTCGTTCTGGAGGATGGTGTTTTATAGTCCATTATCATTCTCAGTCCTAGCCACAGGCTCCTAGAGCCACCCTGATGCAACCAGTGACTCTAGTTTCCTAGAGAGCCTCTTTGCCTCCTTCATTGCTCTGCGCACATTGTAGGACTCAACCTTGTGCTCATCCATGTTCCTGGGGCAAGACCTGCATTATAGGCAGTGGTGCGAGAGCTCAGAGCATCACAGATGGTTTTATCCACCCACGGCTTCTGGTTGGGAAATGTTCTGATGATGGTTTTGTGGACTGTATCATCCACCAGTTTCCCAATACATCCCACAACTGCTCCCATAAATATGTTGATGTCATCAGAGCTGCACCTGAAGATGTCCCAGTCTGCGTCATCTAGAGTGTTCTGCAAAGTGGCCCCTGATTGGTCCATCCAGTGTGCAACTTCCCTCTGAATAGAAGCTTCCTGTTTCAGCCTTTGTTTGTACTGAAACAACATGGAGTGTAGCAATGGTCTAGTATCCTTTCGCCCCTGGTGGGGCAGGTGATGTGTTGGTGGAAGTTTGGCACTACGCATTTGAGAATGGCACTGGTAAAGTCTAGCTACTGTTTACAATCAGACACACTCCACCTCCCCTTGACTACCCCGACTCCATTATTCTGTCCATGCAGTAAACCGAGAAGAACTCGGCTGGCTGGATGGTGTGGTCCGGTACCGCTGGGTTCTGCCATGTCTTGGTGAAGCATAGGAGGTTGCAGTCCCGAATGCCCCTCTGGAACTTAACCCTGGCCCTGAGGTCGTTGGGCTTGTTCTCTAGAGATTGGATGTTGGTAAGCTGATTAGCTGATGCCAGCTTGTGTCCCTTGGAGCCGCCACTTCAGATCACGTCCTTAGTTCCTCCTCAGAATCTCGCTCATCCAGCAGGGATCTGGTGTTAAAAATGCCGATAAGTGAGTGGGTTGTAAACCAATAGAAATAAGAGTGTTTCTCTCGTATCTGGTGGAAGGAAAGAGGTTAAAGTAAGGGAATTTTTTTTAAAAATAAACAAAAATAAACAAAGTGTGGTCAGAGCAGTCGTGACGGCAGCCGATCTCATGGGCTCCACCTTAGTATATGATATCATATGATGATGATGATGATGCAGGTGTACCAGCAGGCTCCGTTAGGAATGACTGAACATAAAGATTAAATATTCTCTATCATGGTTCTAACTACAGCAACAAATTCTAGCTGGTGTTTTGAGTTGGTCCAAACTCTAATATAATGACACTTGTTGATGCTTATTTTGTTCATATTGGATATTATGGAATGGGAGGTCTGAGCTAACTATGTTACATATCTTCTACATCTTCTGCTAGGCTGAAATCTGAAAAAAAATATTCCTCATCAATAAAATAGGTACCACATGGGCCCAAGAAATAGTGGATCTGCTGCTGCATAATGGAGATGCTGAGATTTGTAAGAGAGCTCCAACTGCTTCACGCTTCCCATTTCTGGAGGTCCATTATCCTCCTCCAATTCCATCAGGTAAAAATACACAGTTGTAAACTTTATATCCTTTGACGTATGATTACAACTTTGCTTGAAAAGACTCCAGAGATAACCCCCACCTCCCCCCCCACCCCCCCACACACAGACAGGCTTTTTTTCTGTCCTCTACCTGTTTTCCAGGACTGGAACTACTAAAAACATTGAAACCTCCCAGAGTCATCAAGACACACTTACCCATACAGCTGGTGCCTGAAGGATTCTGGGAAAATAAATGCAAGGTGAGGGTAAATGTTGAAACAGGTCGAGACAAAGTCTGTTTTATTTCATCAGTCATCAAACACTAATGTTCACTAATACTCACTAATATACAATCCCCTCTGAAAGTATATGAGACAATATATAAGAATTTCAGCTTTCATTTCCTGATATTTACATCTACAGTCCCCTCCGAAACTATTGGAATGGAAAGGCCAATTCGTTTGTTTTTGTTGTAGACTGAAGACATTTGGGTTTGAGATCAAAAGATGAATATGAGAAGAGAGTTTAGAGTTTCAGCTTTTATTTCCTGGTTTTTATATGTAGGTGTGTTAAATGACACAGAATATTTTGTATCAGACCACCCAATTTCTAGGCAAGCAAAAAATTGGAACATGTGACTGACAGGTGTCCTGTTAGATTGATTGTTTAAACAATAAATAGCTTTAAACATCTGCTCTTAGGATTTAGCCTTCAGTTTCACCTGTGAAGACTGCATTTATTGTTAAAAAGGATAAGCCAACATGAAGATCAGAGAGCTGTCTATGGGAGAAAAGCAAGCCATTTTGAAGCTGAGAAAAGAGGGAAAATCAATTCAGAGGCATTGCATAAACATTGGGCAATAGCCCAATACAACAATTTGGAATGTCCTGAAAAAGAAAGAAACCAGTGGTGTACTGAGCAAGCAGACACTGAACAGGTCTGCCAAGGATGAAAACAGCAGCTGATGACAGATACATTGTAAGAGCAGTGAGGAAAAACGCAAAAACAACAGTCAGTGACATCACCAACAACCTCCACAGGCATCACAATCCACCATTCCGAAAAGATTTCGAGAGCAGAAATATAGCGGCCATACCACAAGATGCTAACCACTCATCAGCAGTAAGAATCGGAATGCCAGATAGGAATTCGCAAAGAAATACAAAGATGAGCCACAATAGTTCTGGAACCAAGATTAAACTCTACCAAAGTGGCCAAAATGGAAAGGAAGGATCAAACAAACAACATAACATAAAACATACAAGCTCATTGGTCAAGCATGGTGGAGGTAGTGTCATGGCTTGGGCTTGCATGGCTGCTTCTGGAACAGGCTCACTAATCTTTATTGATGATGTAACTGATGATGGTAGCAGCAGAATGAATTCAGAAGTCTACAGAAACATTCTGTCTGCCAATTTACAGAGAAATGCATCCAATCTTATCTGGAGGAACTTCATCATGCAGCAAGACAATGACCCAAAAACTGGAAGGTTTTAGACTGGCCAAGTCAATCACCAGACCTTAACCCAATTGAGCAGCATTTCACCTCCTGAAGAGGAGTCTGAATGGAGAAACCCCCCAGAACAAACAACAACTGAATGAAGCTGCAGTACAAGCCTAGAAAAGCATCACAAAAGTAAAATAGAACAGTTTGGTTGATGTTAATGAGTTAGTTAGTGAGGCTTGTAGGGATATGCAACCAAATATTGTGTTATTTACTTTAATTTACTTTAAGACTATTGTTCCAATACTTTTGCTCCCCCCAAAAGTGGGTGGTCTGCCACCAAAGGTGCCATGTTCTAAGTTGTTTAACACATCTGGATGTAAATATTAGGAAAGCTGTTGATCTCAAAACCCAAATGCCTTCATCAACCACCTCCTACATTCCTGTTTGTTACATGATCTGTTTTCTCTTATCACTTTCACACATTTTAACCACAAATTGTCTGACATTATACTGGGACTGGGTTATGTGTGAACACACCCTTAAAGTTGAAATACTTAAGCTCACAAGCACATATTCACAAGCAATTCCTGAGAATGTTGAAAACTGGATTACAATTTTATTATGAATTGTTGTGACACTTGGTCAATGCACGTTTTAAACTTAAAACAAAATGTAGCAAGCACACTAGAATAATAAAAATGTCTAGAAATTAGATGTAGAATTTAGAGAGCTTCTGTCCATGTGAAATGGTGACAAAATCAACCACCACTTGAAAGGTACCATGTGCTGCTCCGATTAGATGTCAAATTCAGCCTTTTGTAATGGTTAGATGATGAAAGGTAATTAAGGCTCAAGAAGTTCAGTTACTTATTAATAATTAGTAATCATTAGCCATGGCATTTCTACCAGAATCTTCCTCTTCCTGAATACACCTCTTGCTTTTTTTCCCCCAGGTTATTTATGTGGCTCGAAATGCTAAAGACAACCTGATCAGCTACTACCACTTTGACCAAATGAATCTGATTCATCCAGAACCAGGTTCATGGGAAGAATATCTCCAGAAGTTCATGGAGGGAAAATGTGAGACTCGACAGTGTTCAATAATCTGAAAGACACATAGTTAGTACTTTACAAATGAGGTTCTTCACTAATATGTATGCCCACAGTGGCCTGGGGATCTTGGTATGACCATGTGAAAGGTTACTGGAAAGAAAGAGAGAAGAGGAATATCCTTTACATGTTCTTTGAGGACATGAAAGAGGTACAGTATGATTTTAGAAGTCTCCCAACCATCGATATCATGTAGAACTTCACAATGTGGACTGATGGCTTCCAGTCTGAAACTAGGAAAGGAAAGCCTGCATACAACGAGTTCATTCCCCAAAAAGGAACAGTATATCCCCAAAATGATACACAATTAAAATATATACTATTAGCAATAGCAGTAGTAGTGACCATCCTAACATCATCAGGTTTATGTCCAGGTCAACCTTCATGCTCATTATTTATTGGTTTTCCCTCCAAATTCAGAACCCTCGTCGAGAAATAGTGAGGATCATGCGGTACCTGGACCTGTCGCTATCTGATGACATCATCGACAAGATCGTGGAGTTGACATCCTTCAATGTCATGAAAGACAACCCAATGACCAACTACTCGTCCGTCCCAAAGATCATATTTGACCACTCCATCTCTGCTTTCATGAGAAAAGGTCTGGATGTACAACATTACTAACATTTCTCCTCGTTCTGCCCAAGTCAATGTTACATCAATGTGTTTCTTTTCCACAGGGGAGGTTGGAGACTGGACCAACTACTTCACACCAGCTCAGTCCCAGATGTTTGATGAGGACTACGCCAGAAAAATGGACGATGTGTACATTCCCTTTCGCACCAGTATATGAAAGTCGTCGTTGAGATTACTCCACACTGGTGCTGTGATAAACACTTTACTAAACACAGATACGCAAAGATAATTCAGAATATTATGACAAATCTCGGCATGTAAAGTATTACTCTATGAAGGATTTGTAAATAGAAAAAAACACTTTGTGTTTCAGTTATCTCTAAATTTGTACATGGTTACAGCATTGAGAATTTAATAAGGAGTCAGATTTAATAATAACGATTTAATAATGTGTCATAAATAAAGGCCATTTTAATATTAAAAGTACAATCAGACTGTTTGAACAACACTGAATCTTTGATCATATATTGACGTTAACACCATTTTGTCTATCGCATGGGAACACATGGGCAGAAATATATTTATATTTTAATAGTAAATATATGCAGTATGTATTATATTAATATTATATAGTAAATATTAGTAAATATATTTGGTTTTGTAACCTTTTCCATGCTGATGAGCATCAACAACTCATTTTCTGAGGTCCTCAGAAATCTCCTTTATTCGTGCCATGATACATTTCCACAAACGTTTTGTGAAGATCAGACTCTGATAGATCCCTGTTCTTTAAATAAAACAGGGCCCTCACTCACACCTGATTGTCATCCCATTGATTGAAAACACCTGACTCTAATTTCACCTTCAAATTAACTGCTAATCCTAGAGGTTCACATACTTTTGCCACTCGCAGATATGAAATATTGGATCATTTTCCTCAACAAATAAACGACCAAATATAATATTTTTGTCTCATTTGTTTAATTGGGATCTCTTGTGCATGTGAAAGGAAAGGGTGTGAAAATCTGATGATGTTGTAGGTCATATTTATGCAGATATATAGAAAAATTATAAAGGGTTCACCAACTTTCATGCACCATTGTACATTCCCTCTTGTCAGTTTGCTGGGTTTTTTTTTTTTTTCTCTTTCTAATTTAACATTACTCAGCATCTGGCTTGGCAGTACACGTTGTTTTCTATTTTGCATTACCACACAAGTTGTAAACCTGTAGCAAAGGGGCTGAGGACAAAGGGTCGAGTTGGAAGTAGAAGAAAAATACCATTTTATAAAGTTTGTATGAATAACTTTTCTGCAATAGTTACCATCGACTGTCCTGTATCAGCTACAGGTGCGCCACTACCTGGTATTACTAGATAGCTATATCTTCTGCACACAAGCTAGTGTCGCTGTGATTGACAGAGGAGAGAGAATATGCAATCCCACCCAGAGAGCATAGCCATTTTTGTTTCCTTGGTCAAAGATGACTGTGGCTGCATCATTGGGATTTGAACTTGTGATCTCCAGACAACCCTTTTTTGTTGCGCCATTTGGACCCTGATATATGATAAGAGAGATTGTCAAGGGGGAAAAAAATATTTCTGGCTTCTTCTGGCCTTTCATTATCAACACCCTGCAAATGCCTTGCTGATAGCAGCTTTTGGAATATATTGTTTGCAGGATGGGAGATGGGAGAAGTTTTTAGGTCAGTGAGCTCAAGGTTGTTTTGGCTGCACCAGGAATCTAAATGATTCACCAATGAGCCAATGATTCATTTGGCTCATCTCCATTTGTGATCAGGCCAATGACAGTGGTGTTGTCAGCAAATTTGATTGTTTTGACTGATGAGTCATTGTAGTAGTAAGTGTTGGTGTAGAGTGAGTACAGTAGTGGTGGAGAATTTGAGGTCCTAAATTTGAGGCAACTCATCATTAACCTGGCACTGAATGGAGCTCTGGATACTACAGAATGTTTCTAAAGCAATTATGCATTTAGGTGGTGCCATATGCCCACAGAAGTCCATAGAGTTTAACTGAAAGAAGACATTAATAATCTTCAGGCTTCTGAGTCCAATGAAAGAGACATTTAATCGAAAACGGGTTAAAAATGTTTATGTACCCTCAATGACCTCAACCTCCATGCCTGAGGTGAAACTGCTCAGGTGTCTGTCAAAAGCGAGAATGATCTACACAACAAAGATGGCGCTATGAAGCAGACAGCTTCACTTTTGAGACTGCCCCCTTCAATGATGAGCGTTTTAATTCCTAACTGCAATAAGACTTAGGAGTTATTGCTTCCCCTACAAGAAATAAATCTTTTCCACATCCCTGAATATAGGAAGAACCATTTATTTGAAATGGCTCATAGGGGAATGCAACTGTATGTTCTCATCTAAAGCCCAAAAAACTTTATCCAGTAATAAGAAAACTGGGGCCACTGGTTAATTTTTGGACAATGTGATTTGAAGCAAAACAAAACTAATAAGCTATGTTACATGCAATTTTAGGAATATATGTGGCAGCAGGCGAAAACCATTCACATGGTCAATTCAGTGTGTTTCTTTTGGTCATACCTGAAGTTCTATCATTGTAAAGTTCTCCAAAAGTGAAAACTGACATACTTTAGACTTTGTTTAACTGTGTTCCATAGAGCAGGTGTGTTTCCCTATGGAAAGCGGAGCAACCCAGAAGCATGACGAAACTGCGTGACTCACTGAGCAGCATGGCGCCACCCATTGGGCGGCACAGGGCAGATCAATTTAAACGTGTGACTCACTTGGCAGCACGAGTCACAAAAACATCCGCAACCAAGTAACAAATTCCAATAGTTCTGGAGCCCTGAAAACGTCAGATTAAACGTAAGTGTAACAGATGCAAGATGGTTTAACAGCAAGATGGGCCCATGCACCGGCTTTTCAGTTTTCACACAACTCCTCTGGAGAAGTTTCACATGGCTTTATTAACATCAGATGGAAGTAGATATGTGAGAATGCATCAATCATCAATCAATGAGTAAAAGAGGTAATAGAAGGCATTGATATTCATAGAATGTTATCTTAAAGCTTTGGAGAAAGAAGTGAATTGGTGAGGCATAACCAGATCTATCTATCTATCTATCTATCTATCTATCTATCTATCTATCTATCTATCTATCTATCTATCTATCTATCTATCTATCTATCTAATTACATTGCAGAAGTTGAACATATATTTGCATATTCAAATTTTTGTTTTAGACACCGAAGAACCACTGGTGGCCCTTTTGTTGAGAGATAACTTATATTTCACTTCCAAATTGGTAGCTTCATAAATTATACATGGATGTCCAGGACTTAAATCCCTAGATTCTAGTTTGTACTTGATGATGTGTGGACAGGAAAAGCAGTTGGTGAAGACTGATTCCTGAGGCTTTCCAGATCATGAAGTATCCAACAGGTATATTGCACATATTTAGTTGTGATTAATGTTACTTAAATATCAATCAAAGGGTTAGAAGTTGTGTTAACTGTGTTTGCTTGCTTCTGCCTGTGGAACATTACATTCGTTCACAGTCCTCGCCGTCGGACAATGATGAAAGGAGCGTTCAAAATTTCCCAGAGGTGTTGTAGTGTGCGTTCCATTATTATTCATAGGAAACTATCACGGCCATTTGTAGATGATTTTCCTTACAGTGGAATGATGTGTTTCAAATAATTTGGAGATCTTTTTAAATCCCTTGCCAGACTCATAGGCATCCACAACCTTTTTTCTGAAGGCCTTACAGAACTCTTTAGATTTTGGCATGATGACACCACACATCTCAGTAGCAAAGGAAACACCGGACACTAGATATGAGAGGGGTACAAATAAGACAGGTTCCACCTGCACTCCCTAAGCAGGTTCTAATCGCTGGCACCCAATCTTAAACACCTGATTCTAATTTTATGGAAAGTTTAATTTTTGTTGTTAAATTAAATTGTGAAAAATGCTACAAAATGTCAATTTTATTAATCAACCTTTATTAATAGGCGCTTAATATGTCAAAAAAAAAAAAAGCCAACAATTTCCATGGGGTGTACTTATTTTTTCACATGACTGTACTACTACTACTAATAATAATAATCCATCCACCCATCCAATTTCTGAGATATGGGGAAGATAGTGGGGAGCCTATCCCAGGTTATAATAATAATAATAATAATAATAATAATAATAATAATAATAATAATAATAATAATAATAACAATAATAATGTATTACTGGGGTGTCCAGAGCAGCTTTGCGAGCAGCTTTAGACTTTTATTATGACACACAGTCCAGCACGCTTACCCGGAAGTGATCCTGGATGCCGACAATAACAATCCCTGCCGAAATGCGTCAGTCGTAAAGATTTTGGCGATAAATAAAACGACAGTTTTATGTGTTTTTCTCGAAACGCAACGCGCGTGTCATCGTATGTGAAAACCAGTACTCTTGTTTTCCAACCTCTAGCCAGTCGCGTTTAACTCGGGAGTGTTAGTTTTGTGTGTGTGTGCAGGGATGGAGATGTCTAAAGCGGAGCGGCTGAACGAGCGCGTGAGCGAGCTGCTGACGGCGGCGGTGCAGCGCGTGCTGGAGGCGGTGCGGGACACGGTGCGGGAGTACGAGGAGAAAAGCGCGCAGACGCAGAGGGAGAACGAGAGACTGCGGAGGAGAGTGCAGGAGCTGCAGGACCAGCTGGATAGGGACACCGCAGGTACGCACAAAGTATTGGCACCCCCTCTGCCCCTAGCTGGACAGACTTCATCAAGCACTCTTCGGCTTGTCTTGGTTAGGGTTACAAGATTAGGGTTTTACATAGATTAAACACAAACTGTAACCGCTTAAACTCCAGGTTCAGACTCCTGGAACTCTGGGTACTTTCATGACTAAGCAAGAGAATGATGTTTACTTTTGTCTGTGTCTTACTTGTGGTTTCCACCCCCTTCCCCCTCACCCGTCTTCCCTCATGTGTTTAGTTTCCCACATCACTGCCCAGCTCACTGTGTCTCCTCCTCCCACTTCGTCTGGACAGAAGAAACCTTCATGCAGTCGTCAGTCGGACACCACGGCATTGAAAGACAAGCCGCGTTTCAAAGAGGAGCCACTGAACGACGGGCAAAACGGCTTGTTTCCCGCTGAAATCAAAACTGAAATGGAACAGTCGGACTATCCGGGTGCAGAAGAACCCGTGCTGGAACCCGTTCTCCAAAACACCTATTTCCCCTGCGCACATTTGCAGTTCCACGCGTCTCAGAACGAGGCGGACTTCCCCGCAGCGCCTCCGTGCAACAACGCGGACACCCTGGACACCTTCGTGGAGCATTTCCCCTTCGAGGAAGACGGCTGGAGACAGCAGAGCCGGGACGAGCGCCACGTCTGCCTGCTGTGTGGGAAAAACTTTAACCGACTCGCCAACCTCCGCATCCACCAGCGCTGCCACACGGGGGAGAAGCCGTACACGTGCTCGCACTGCGGCCGGCGCTTCAGCCACAGCGGAAACCTGCAGAAACACAAGCGCGTGCACACGGGAGAGAGGCCGTACCAGTGCCCGCAGTGCAGCAAGAGCTTCTGCCAGTCCAGCCATCTGAAGAAGCATCAGATGGTCCACACGGGCCGTCACGTCACTGTCGCCAGGAGGAACATGGAACTCTGAAGGAAGTAACCGTAAACTGCAAATCCAGTCGAGGGTCCCCCCCCCTTTTTTTTTGTTCTGGCTCCGCCCACTGCACTGTTCCGACTCCGAAAATTGTGATAGCGTACCGTAACGTAAGACCTTAACACAGTGTTCGTAGGGCTACATAACACCCGCATAAGCCCTTCCTGACAACAGTCACGAACCTGCGTGTATAAAACTATACTAACATTCTAACAAAACTGCATCAACTGAAGTTTTCTGGAAGCTTCCCCATTTCGTGCTGTTAACGTTTTGGCAATGTAATGCTGTACAAATAACGGGCCTCGTTTATCAAGATTTATGGATTTGTGCGCAAATACAAGCCTGTCCACACCCAAAATTTAGTATTCATGAAAATCCCATAAATTCTGAAAAACAGATCCTACTCGTTCTCCTGAGGGCGTGTAAACGTACTCACACGAAGACTAACCAATGTAGCTTTTAAACTTTTGTAAATCTGTAGTCCGGTTCGGCTTACGCTAACGTTTGCCAGAAATGAACCAAAACCAAGCAAGATTGCCGGAAATTTTCCACCGATTTGGGCCAAGACGCGTCATGTGACGTGATCACGACGCGCGTTCAGCCAAAGCCCTCTTCGGTTCACGTGCGTCGAACACGGGTGCAGCTAAAAGGTCTCATTTAACAACAAACATCACCGCGAAACAATTTCGTGCAGTCGCGATTTCGCCAGTTCGAGTAGTTTTTCCACGAAGGAAAGAACGAAAAACTCCACGAGTCGTAAAAAAGCCGTAGCAAAATCAAGCATTTTTTGGTCGTAACGATCGCCACAAAAATATTCTGCGAAATCCTGTACACGCAACTTTACTAAGCATCGTTCTTTCCCGTGGTTGTTACATTTGCTGTATTGATAAGACTGTGGTTTTATTTTATATTATTATCTAGTTAATAACAGGCAATAAAATTCCTGGGCAAATGAGATCTTTTTAAACTTTCTGTAGCCTATTGTCCAGTTTGTTTTTGTTGTGTGGCAGTTCTCATGTTTTTAATACGTCTGAGGTATAAAATCTCCCAAAGATGAGGGGGGGAAAAATGTTTACACTTTGTCTAATCATGCATTTCTGACTTTTTTTTAATTTTTAATTTTTTCGTTTTGGTTTGTCGTTAAAATGTTATTGTTTCATGAAAGTTGATTTTTGTAGTTGTTTTTTCGTATGATTGTGACCCCGACACACGAGACGTACGGACCTCGACTCAGGAGTTACGCCAACTTGATATAATTGAGGAACGCGGCCTTTATGACAGCTTTATAAATAAAAATAGTTATATATCGGTCATATATCGGTTATATCGTAAAGGGTTTATGTAGGCGTAATGTAGCTGTGTGAACGCTAGCGTTAAATTTTGCTGTTGTAATTGGATGCTGGTTAAAATATAAGAGTTGTACAGATGCAGATTGATGAACCCGGTGGCGGATTTGCAACTGAATTTACGAGCTCGTTGTTTGTGTTCGTGTACGATTCTCTTTCTGACAGGAAAATACGTCCGACCCGTTGCTCACTGACATGTTCACGTCCTCGGAGACGAAACAAAAATGATCCAAGTGTCGCTTTGGGTAAAAGTGGCCCGATGACAGTCTTGTGTGTATAAATTATTCAGTGTGTTGTTGTTTTTTTTTTTTTGTGGTTGCATCAAAATATCTGTACATTATCAGCATAACGTAATGTATTATATAATTGTATGTTTTTATGTAATATATTTGACTTAAAGAATATTAAAAAAAAGTTTCAAAATGCTTTTAATGCCAAAGAAAAAATGTCTGAGGAGCATGTCTACTACATCTTTACCCTCCACCAGAATCTATGAATATGCTAATTAGGACACGCCCCCCACGCTTCAATATCACTCGCGTTAGCTAAATGTGGGATTTCCGTGTCAAAGTGTCGAACTGATTTATTTAAACATGTCAGAATGTTACAATGCGTTCTTCACGCGTTCTTTAAGGGTTCATCAGATAATTAAGGGTTTTTAATTAATCTCGCCGAGCACTTTATTAGAAGCACCTGTACACCTACTCATTCTTGCAGTTATCTAATCAGCTAATCGTCTGGCAGCAGTGTAAAGCATAAAATCATGCCGATACGGGCCAACGGCTTCGGGTGATCTTCACATCAAACATCAGAACGGGGGAAAAGTGTGATCTCTAAAGTGTCACTTTAACCGTGGCGTGGTTGTTGGTACCAGATGGGCTGGTTTGAGTATTTCAGAAACTGCTGATCTCTTATGATTTTCACACACAACAGTCTCTAGTCTCTAGAGTTTACACAGAACGGAGAGGTCAACGCAGAATGACCAGACTGGTTCGACCTGACAGAAAGGCTACAGTAACCCTTATAGCCACTCTGTACAACTGTGGTGAGCAGAAAAGTATCTCAAAACACACAGCACGTCGAACCTTGAGGTGGATTGGCTACAACAGCAGAAGATCACACCAGGTTCCACTCCTGTCAGCCAAGAACGAGAATCTATTATCATGGGCACAGGTTCACCCAAAATGGACAGTCGACGATTAGAAGGAGAAAAAAAAAATCACCTGGTCTGTTTTCCAGTCTTCAACTGTCCAGTTTGGGTGACTCTGTGCCCATGATAGCCTCAGATTCTTGTTCTTGGCTGACAGGAGTGGAACCTGATGTAATATTTTGCTGATCCACCTCAAGGTTCGATGTTTTGCGCATGCTGAGATGCTTTTCTGCTCACCACAGTTGTAAAGAGTGATTATATGAGTCACTATATCATTCCTGGCGGCTCAAACCAATCTGGCCATTGTCCTCTGACCTTTCGCATCAACAAGGCGTTTCAACCCCCAGAACTGCTGCTCACTCAATGTTTTTTTGTTTTTCGCACCATTCTGTGTAGACTCTAGAGACTCTAGAGAAGTCTATGTGATTGCAGAGAATGAATCTTTAATGGCACGTTGAACCCCATGGTTTCATGGGCTTAAAGCATTTTGTCATCCAGCTGGACGTAGTTTTGGTGCTCTGTAGTTCCCCAGAAAGACATTCTCCAATGCTTTCTATGCAATTCTGTCCGGCCTAACTAGAAGCTCTTCAAACTGCCCGTCATTGATTTGATTTCTGGACCAAAAATTCCTTCCTTTGTCTTGGCATCAGTTTCCTTGGTCATTGCTTTTATAAAGATTTTTCATCAGACCAAGTTTTATAGGATGATTGGACAAAAAAAATATCTTTGTTGGGTTAACAAGTGCTTTATGCTCCACACTTTCCTGTCCTGGAATCACATGCTTACAGCATGGCCAGTCGTTTTTAATCTAATGACGCACTTTAGCATGGCTCTTCTATACAACAACCGAAACAATAGTACTTGGTGTATCCGAGCTGCATTCCTAGCATGCGTTATGTGATCTATGTGCCCAGTCATGTCCGGAAATCATTTCTTTACTTACATTGTGGGCAACATCGAAATTAATCCTTGTCCATAAGATACACGGGGTGTAAAACTTAGGCTTCCGATACGATTTCCATTAATTAGGCAACTTTTCGATATTTTCGATGATACCACTGAATCGATTCAATTTGTTACGCTTTGATTTGTTCAAGGAGGCCTACTATTAGTATGCGAATGTTAACGATGTAGAGAAGGATTATTTGAAAAGTTTGTAGAAATACCTGGAAATCATCTGGCCAGCCCGTTCAACAATTTACGCATTAAAAACTTATAAAATAACTTATAATTTTTTTTACACACCGGTTGTTTGTCCTTTTTTAAAATATTATAATCGATTTATAATCAATAATAACCGATTGGTTGTTGCATCGATTCAAATCCCCAGTGACCACCTGAGAAACGCTGGAACGAAATAACTTTTATTTTGAAATCGACAGCGATACCGGAAGTAAATAAAAGCTCACTCGCAAATGTGGCTGGAGGAGTGTGACTGATAACAGCGACAAAAAAACGGAAATAAATAGTTATTGAATAGTTTATTAACTTGGGAATACATGAGACTCGTATTTGTGTATTTATTTATTTATAATTAAACCCACAGCAGTGAAAGTCTCTTAACTAATCACCAGCTCTTTTTTTTGTTTCCGTGTTCGTTTACTCTGTTACTTTAACGCGTTATTATCGCTTTATTAACAGACCGGTTGCCATGTCAACAGCGGCGCTGGATAAGAGCATGTCTCGGTAATTTATGTTTTATTTTCAAATCGACTGTCACGCGTTATTTCATTTCATTTCATTTCCTGTGCTCAGTGGGTCGTTAGGTGGAATGTTTAAGAGCATTGCTCGCCCTCTTGCGTGTAAACGCAGTTATTAATTAATCCATAGCCTTGGCTGTTCACCTCTGACTCAAATTTGAGAAAGAAAAAAAAATCAGTGCTGTCCATTCTTCTCCGGGGAAAATCTAATCTAATGTTCGCTCAAAAAGTCGCTAGAAGTCGTCCGATGACATCATGGACTCCTTTTCATCCTTTAAAATGTTTTACATGAAGAAGGAAGAGTTTCTGAAGACACGCAGAAAACAGTAGATTTCTTATAGAACTAACGGCACCACAAACGAACTATTTACGTTTACAAAAGTCGATCATTTCTATTTAAAAAATGAAGCAGTTGTAGCTGTTAGTGGTGATCAGTGATTGGCTGTTAAGAAAACAATTGTGAGCAGTGATTGGTTATTGGGTACAATGATGATCAATGATTGGTTGTTTGGAGTGATAGTGATCGGGGATTGGTTGTTAAGAAAATGATTAGTGATTAGTTATTGGGAATAGTGGTGATCATTGATTGCTTTTTGGAGTGATGGTGGTCAGTGATTGGTTGTTTGGAGCGATGGTGGTCAGTGATTGGTTGTTAATAAAACAATGATGGTCAGTGATTGGTTGTTTGGAGTGATGGTGATCAGTGATTGGTTGTTAAGAAAATAATGCTTAGTGATTGGTTATTGGGAACAGTGGTGATCAGTGATTGGTTGTTAAAACAATGGTGATCAGTGATTGGTTATTGGAAACAATGGTGATCAGTGATTGGTTGTTAATAAAACAATGATGATCAGTGATTTGGTTGTTTGGAGTGATGGTGATCAGTGATTGGTTGTTAAGAAAATAATGCTTAGTGATTGGTTATTGGGAACAGTGGTGATCAGTGATTGGTCGTTTGGAACAATGGTGATCAGTGATCGTTAAGAAAACAATGGTGATCAGTGATTGGTTGTTAAGAAAACAATGGTGATCAGTGATTGGTTATTGGAAACAGTGGTGATCAGTGATTGGTCATTTGGAACAATGGTGATCAGTGATCGTTAAGAAAACAATGGTGATCAGTGATTGGTTGTTGGTCATTCATTCATTATTCTTCAGCAACGCTTTATCCTGGTCAGGCTGGTCAGTCTATCACCATGCACACACATTCACACACTCCTTTAGACTTAGGGGCAATTTAGACTCACTAGTCCACCTAGATGCATGTTTTTGGGCGATGGGAGGATACCGGAGAACCCGGAGGAAACCCACATGGATATAGGGAGAACATGTGAAACTCCTCAGAGACAGTAACCTGAGCTCAGGATAAACCCTGGAGCTGTGAGGTGGTAATGTTACCCGCCACACCACCATCTCACCCCATTTTTACTTCACAGTGACATACTGTAGTGTTTATGTACCGTATGTAATGTTACGACTTTACTGAACAATGAAAAAAACAGCAAGGGGTCGTTTGGGAGCCAAAGAGTCATCTCTTTTCAGTGAGCTGAACCGAGTGCACTGACTTAACTAAAAAGAGAAATTCTAAGGAGCAGCTTTACAGAATAACTTTCTTTTCCATGTCATCAAAGGAGCAGTAACGTGTCCAAACTGGAGCGACTGAACTGCCGCGTGGTGAAGCTGCTGACGGCGGCGGTGCAGGAGGTGCTGGAGGCCGTGAGGGAAACGGTGTCCGAGTATCAGGAGAAAACGGCTCGGACGCAGAGGGAGAACGAGCGACTGCGCCTGAAATTACAGGATGCCCTGAAGAAACTGGAGAAAGAGCGAGAAGGTGAGTTTCAGGAGAGAAAGCCAGACACTTTCCTTTTCATTTTTCTCACTTGATGTGTTAAAAAAACGAATAATATGTTGGATGAAAATGTCACTTTATTGTTTTTCTCCCCTTTACCTTTACAGTGTCAAGACTCGCGTCCATCTCCTTGTCCATCAACCACCCATCCACTGAGCCTCAGCAGATGCCCGAAGCTCAACATGTCTCTTGTATGAAACAGGATTCGGTTGTTAAAGCAGATGCAGAACCGGAGGCGGTGTGTGACCTGCAAGTTGCACTTACACTACCTGATGAAAGTACACCAAGAACCGAGCAGGACAACACCTCCGAGTTGGACCGCACCATTGAAGGAACGGAACGTGGCACTTGTGTTTCTGATGCCTCATCGTGCGTAGACATTAAAACCGAACCTGTTGCATCCGAATATTCCCAACAAGAACAACAGATTCCTCAAGTAGTGGTTACCATGGGTGAGGGTCTGAGAGACCAGACAACCAGGCAGGACAACATCAGCTCGAGTCTGTACATCCAGTCAAACCTCAGCACGCTCAGAAGGTGTGTAGGGAACAGTTGGAGCACGATGTCTTCCTTGCAAGGACTCGAAAGACAGCATCACAGTCCGCGAGACGAGGAGCACCACGTGTGTCAGGTTTGCGGGAAGACCTTCAGCCGTGTCGGGAACCTTCGGATCCATCAGAGGTGTCACACCGGGGAGAAACCGTATCGCTGCATGGTGTGCGGCCGCTGCTTTAGCCAAGCAGGAGACCTGAAGAAGCACAAAAGGGTCCACACCGGAGAGAAGCCCTACTGCTGCGTCCAGTGCGGCAAGAGCTTCAGCAGGGGCGAGAACCTCAAGCGGCATCAGAAGATCCACATAGGAGACAGATTACGCCGCCAGAATTTGTGGAAAGATTCTCATGGATTGGCCATTTGACTTTATATGGACAACATTTGGAATTCAGTAGAGGAGCTGATATGATGCACTAGCACTAAACACAAGGTCTGGAGTAGGTGCTAGTACTCAGGTGTGCTACAAGCGCTGGCCACAAAGTCATCCATCAAGCAGGCAATTTTACCAAAAAAAAAAAAAATAATAATTGTAAGTGGTGACAAATTGCTGTGGTTTAAGAGGAATAAAAACACATTGAGACATGCTGTTATAGAAATATAATCAACTGGGGTGGCAATGGTAATGGTGCTTTATCACACCACCCCAGGGTTGATTATCTTCCTCATGAGATGCCATTTTGTGGGAAACAAAAAAAAAAGTGGACCTCAGTGCTCATTTCCAACTATTTTTTACAAACCAGAAAAATATAAACAGAAACCTGAAAAGTTTAAAGTAGTGAGTTTTACTGTATGACAATATCCCAGTTTTTTTAAGAAGCCTTTTGAAATTATACGATTATTAATAATAAAACAGTTAAACATTACAATCTGCACCTTCAACACACATTATACAGCCACAGATGGACAACATGGACGTTTACTTTCTTATCGATGTTAAGCTGGAAATGCTTGTGTGATTTTTTTTTTCTTTTTGCTCCTATTTTGAGAGAATAAATGATTGTATGAAGACAGCGTACGGACACCTGGTAGTTATGACGGAGACGAGTTCATATGAGTTCACCTTTTAATAAAGCATCTGTTGGAGCTGCATCAAAATCTGAGTGTACCAGGTGATTAAATACAATCTGATGATCTTCCCGTTCATTTCTCAATCTCTTTATATACGTGTAACACATGCCACTCTGATCTGTACAAAGTTCGCAGTTCATTTCCGCGATGACTCTCATGCAGCTGATAAGAGATCAGATAAAAGCCGACGCTCCTCTTCCTGGAACGGTAAGCAGAGGTGTTATATACACTGAATGTAAAAAGTCTACACAGCCCTGTTAAAACTACAGGTTTTTGTGATGTCATGTCAGATCTTTTTTCCCCCCCTCCTTTAATGTGATCTAGCAACCAACAACATTCAACTGAAACACAAATAAAATGTTTTAGAAAGAAAAAAAAAAAAAAACCCTTACAATAACCTGGTTGCACACCCTTGTATAACGGGGCATGTGACTGTGCTCAGAATTAAACAATCACATTCAAACTTATGTTCAAATCATACAGCTGTCATAAGTGTAGTGATTCTGATTAACCCAAAATAAAGATCAGCTTTTTCTGTAGGATTTTCTCAACATCATCTTGGTTTCATCCAAATGCTGAAGCCATGGTCCTGCAAAGCCCTTAGAAAGCATGTATGGGATCTCACTGCCGAAAGGTATCGATCAGGAGAGAGATACAAAAGAATTTCCAAAACACTAGATGTACCACGGAGCAACGTGAAGGCCACGGTGTAGAAAACAGGGCACCATAGTGACGTTACCAAGAACAGGACGTCCCTCCAAAATTGACAAATGGACAAGAAGAAATCTTATCAGGGAGGCTGCCAAGAGACCTACATCAACATTAAAATTAGCTGTAGGAATATTCTGACAAATACTGGTCACTCACTGCATCGTATTTTTCACATGTCTGGGGTAGAGAGGCTAGACGGGAAGTGCTTTCTCATGAAAAAATCAATCACCCCAGACTGTGTTGCAAAATGTTTTATGGTCTGATGAGGCCAAGGTGGAACCTTTTTGGCATAATTCTAAAAGATGTTTGTTGCAAAAACAAGACAGCTTATCACCCAATGAACACCACATGGTGAAACATGGTGGTGGGAGCATTGTGCAATGGGGCTGCTTCACTTCAGCTGGGACTGGGGCTCTAGTCAAGATATCATGGATATCTTGACTAGAATCATGGATAGCTCGAAATATCAATCTATTTTGGCACAAAACCCGCAGGCCTCTGTTAGACAGCTGAGGATGAAGAAAAGTTTCATCTTCCAGCACGAAAACGACCCAAAGCACAAATCCAACAAAGGAATGGATTCAGAAGTAGAAGATCAAGCTTTTGGAATGGCCCAGTCAAATCCTATCGAAAACCTGTAGAATGACTTGAGGAAGACTGAGCACAGGGGAGCCTCTCACGATTTGATAGATCTGGAGCATTGCTGCAAGGAAGAGTGGAATAAAATCGGCGAATCAAGATGTGCAAAGCTGCTAGACGGATGGTGGATGGTTTTTGGTAGAGCGATTTCAGAGATTTTCTGCCTGTCTGGCACCAACAACCATGCCATGGTCAACGTCACCGAGATCTAAATTTTCCCCCAAGATCTCCCATTCTTATATCTTAACTGAAGCTCTTGACCTGTATCTGCACAGTCTTGTGCATCAAGCTGCTGACATATGATTGGCTGCTTGGATAATTGCACAAATGACCAGGTGTACAGCTGTTCCTAATAAAGTGGCAGGTGAGTGTAACGATTCATATAATCACACTAGCTTGAATGTGTAATAGGCTACTTAACTTGTGCTGTTACTTGCGAAGGTGTGTTATTAACCCTTTGGTATTTAGCTACACTTCATTATTTATAAACTGAATTTATAATTCAGAATTCTTTAATTGAGTTTTGTGGCAGAAAAAACCTCCAATTACCTTCTCACATATTTATCTGAACACCTAAAACACGAATAAAATGATTTAGAGACGTGAGAATGCTCCGTCAACGGGTTGTAAATAAACTGCAGTACGTCACTCATGTCCGTCGTGTCGGAGCAACGGGATGACTCAAATATCGCGATATTTAACGATTCTCGGAACGATACCAGTGATGAGATGTAAGCGCGCGGGGAGGTGAATAATGCTAGTCGGGCCAGATCATCAGGGGCGCGAGCGCGGTTACGGTTTGCGGAAGTGGCAGAGTTTCGTCGAGGCTTGAAATAACTCGGTAAGTCACGTTCACTCAGACTTAAAATCAACTTTACACACCGTTTCCAGCTGTTTTGAAAACGTCACGATGACTAATGGCAAGAAAAAAAAAATATACAAACAGTCAAATCGAAAGTGTGAGAAACGCCACGAGCGTGTGATCAGTAATCACAGCGGTGTTTGTTGTTGTTGTTGTTGTTTCTGTTGCCGTTAGTGTTGGTGCTTGCGTTGAGCTCCTCTGGCGTGTGTTTGTTATGAAACCTCTCACGTGTAAGGTAGTTTTGTGACTGTGTCAGGTCTTGTTTGTTGTGGTTTTCCCACGCTTTAGTAGACGTAAACAAGCACAAATGTTTTGGTGTGACCTTGGTGCGACCCCGTGATGAAGATCCATGGTAAAATCCTGCACCACTACCTGTCCAGTGGTGCACCTGATAAAGAGGGATACCTGTACAAAAAGGTATGGAGATTTAAATAACAATAACAACTGTTACATCAGATATATCAGTGTTGTATTTTATTGTAGATTTCTAACTGATCATGACAATACGTCACTGCTCATTACTAACCGGCTGTTTTGCCTTTTTGACCCTTTTCCTCTGAAGCCGTTCTCTGTTTTTTCTGAGAACATTCTGTTGGCTAATCATCTTTTGAAATCCAGTCGTGTTTTTTTGTAACCCTGCGTTCACACTAGCAGATGATTTGTCACTTGTAGTGGCCCATACTGTTTTGCTTGTGGGCGTGGCTTTTATAGAAAGAAAAACTAGTGAATATGTAAATCTTTGTTGCTGCAGGGGGAAGTGAACACGTCCTACCAGAAACGTTGGTTTTCCCTAAAGGGGAACCTGCTGTTTTATCGGGAGCGCCGGAGCGAGCGCGATCTCCTGGGCGTGATCGTGCTGGAGCACTGCATCGTGCAGCTCTGCGACTCTGAAGAGCACTTCGCCTTCTCTGTGTCGTTCTACGGCGACACCGAGGACACGGACGGCTTGCGCACGTACAAGTTCTCGGCCGAGGACCAGGCGAGTCAGGAGAGCTGGGTCAAAGCCCTCCACTCAGCCCACCACGGCTACCTCAACCTCCTCGTGCAAGATCTGCGCCAGCAATACCTCGGTGAGGCACGACGTCTTTTACACTTTAACACTTGAAATGATTAGCGCATACTAGAGATCTGTGGCCTGTTCTTCGTACGTGGTTTACCGAGTAAGCTGGATTGGATTGTTGAATTGACATGATCCTGGACTTGGTCGCCAAGATGTTTTACTTTTATAGCCTTTCAGTAGACGCCCTTATCCAGAGAGTCCACAAGTTTGCAATTGCAGACAACAAGTCAAACCTCAAACCTGGTCTAGAGCAGCTTATTCAACATCAACAAGATTAGACTGTGCATTTAAAAGCATCATATATCCACTAAATCGCATTAATTAATGCATATATAACCAAATGTATAGTGTGATTACTAATTTGAAGTTGTTGCTATTGTGAATCCTTTAATTAATTACATGTGTACTCTAGTTTAAGCACAAAGAAGCCAGACAGTCTCTGATATGGGGTAAGCACCGATTAGCCATGAAATTAAAACCACTGACAGGTGAAATGAATAATATTTGATTATCTTGTTACTGTGGCACTTGTCAAGGGGTGGGATATATTAGGGAGCAAGTGAACAGTCAATTCTCGAAGTTGATGTGTTGGAAACAGGAAAAATGGGCAAGTTTAAGGATTTGAGAGACTTTGACAAGGGCCAAATTGTGATGGCTGGACGACTGGGTCAGAGCATCTCCAAAACAGCAGGTCTTGTGGCGTGTTCCCAGTGGTTAGTACCTAGCAAAAGTGGTCCAAGGAAGGACAACCAGTGAATCGGCGACAGGGTCATGGGCACGGTCACGGTCAGAGTGCCCATGCTGACCCCTGTCCACTGCCGAAAGCACCTAGAATGGGCACATGAGCATCAGAACTGGACCATGGAGCAATGGAAGAGGGTGGATTGGTCTGAATCACATTTTCTTTTACATCACGTGGGTGGCCGGGTTGTGTGCATCTCTTACCTGGGGATGAGATGGCACCAAGATGCACTATGGGAAGAAGGGAAGCTGGCGGAGGAAGTGTGATGCTCTGGGCAGTGTTCCACTGGGAAACCTTGGGTCCTGGCATTCATGTGGATGTTGCTTCGAAACATACCACCTGCCTAAACCACATGGAGGCCCCACCTCGCAACTTCCAGGACTTAAAGGACTTGCTGCGAACATCTTGGTGGCAGATACCACAGCACACCTTCAGAGGTCTTGTGGAGTCCATGTCTCGACGAGTCGGAGTCGTTTTGGTGGCACAAGGTGGAAAAAAAAAAAATCTAACTATCAGTGTACTGTTCAGCGCTGCTTAGCCAAAAATAGAACGTTTGGTTTAGTTCTGGTCAGCAGCGCCATGTTCTTCTGTGTGTGGTAAAGTTAGGACCATGGTAGGAGTGACCACAGTTGTAGCAGTGTAACATAGCAATAGTGGATGTTACGTAGAGGGTAAAGGGCTAAAGTAGAGAGTGGCGTCTCTCCTCTTCTTGTCCTTTTCCTTTTCCTCCGTTAACCTGCTTATTGTTTTTGTTGGAAGCAAACAGCTATTAATAACCTAACCTCACACTTCATCCCCTTTGGACTCATGTTTGTAAAGTAAAAGGACCCAGAAACGTGGGAATTACCAACCACGGTCTGGAGACAGAAATCTGAGAAATGTGTGATGTAGGGCGAGTCCAGTGGGAGAGGGTTGCGAAATTCTTCAAAATTCTTGGCACAGCCGGACACAAAAAGGGATGAGAACCACTTTACTATGGAAGTGGTGAGCTAGCTGTCCGATCATACAGCGTGACTCACCGTAAACAACCCTATTACACTTTCACACTGTTGTGGATTTCGGTTTTTTGTCAAGCACAGACTTTTGCACTGTCTTTTTTTTTTTTTTTTTTTTAAAGCAATCTTCTTCTTTTATTTTTTCTCTCTAGAGGTAGCAAAAACCACTGGAGTCAATCCGGCAGACAGCATGTCTACAAAGGAAAACATGCGTCATTTTCAGAAGCCTCACATGTTCCCAGTCTCGAACTCTGTCTTTTACGAAAACCAGGTGATACAAGCCCCGCCCACCAGCTGCAAGCAAGCCCCCAAACGGTCCCCTAAACTTTGGCCCAAGCGTCACAATCTTGGCCCCGCACCAGGCATTGCGGAGTGGGCGGAGCCGGCAGAGCCTATGCAGGACTTCTGCCAGTTGCACGAGCACTTCGGAAAGGAAGTGAGGCAACTGGTGGCCGAGTGGCAGAAGAAGAGACTGGAAAAGACGGCGCAGGCTGAAGGAAATCTGATCGACTTGGGGTAAACAAAAAAAAAAAAAAAGAGAGAGAGATGCTGAAACTAGTTATTTAGTTGCCCTCATCTGGCCTTTTTAACTTAAAATGTCTGAATGTTAATGTATTTGTGTATAAAGTCAGGGCAGGTGGTGTGACGATATCAAAATACACTGTACTTGTATAACATTGACCAACGCTATTGTTATGGTAATATATAGCTGATTGGATGTTAAAATCTTTTAATAATTTTGTCATTTATCTTTTAAAATAAAAATATTTTGTTATATCTAATTTGTTTTTTGTACATATTTAAATGTAAATATTTTATATGGTCCTTTTGCCATATTTCCCACTGCTATATATATATATATATATATATAATTGCTGAAAAGTAGTCCTAAAATGTCCTGATTTTCTTTTATTTTATTCCTTTTTAAATTTTTCTTTAATGTAGTCTGAGACACTGATCTGGGCTTTTTGTTACTTTCACTGAATGCTGTAATTTAATGTATCTGTTTTAGATTAAATTTGATAAATAAATATTTTGCTGAGTTATGGAATTATCCTTTTTTAATTTTTTTTTTTTTTTTAAAGCATTCCTTAAAAAGCATTTCCCAAGCTGACACTGTTCCTTAGATTGAGCTTGTTTATGTGGAATGTGTTAACTGTTACTTAGTTGACTCAATAAATAAATAAAAAACACATGCAGTGAATAATAGTTTGAATGTAAACATGAGATTTTTTTCATGAGGGGAAAAAAAAAAAAATTCTTTATTGCAAAACACTAGTTTCAAATTATTGGCACCCTAACAAATAATAAAACCTCTGCCTCTTTCAGTATTGTCTGACTCGTTTGGAGAAAGTACCACTTGGTCCGCATCTCCATGCACAGCATTTTAAGGTCCTTTATATTCTGTGGTTTGTGCATGTCAACTTCCTTCTCCAGGTTTCCGTAGGGTTCAAGTCCAGAGACTGTAACGGTCATCGCAATGTGTGTAACCTCGTATTTATTCCCCAGGGAAACAGGAAATTACCCACGATAGAATCCTTGGAGAATGTTTTCAAGAATTTTTAGGAGTGTCAATAATTATGATAATTCCATAATCTTGACTACAAATGAGAATTTTTCATTTTTAGGATAAAAGGATATTCGTTTTTCCAAGTTCTTGGAAAAAAACATTCTTATAAGGTGCCAATACTTCTGGAGTTGACTGCAAACAGGTGCCGTTTTATTGGCACTCAAGAGAAAACTTCTCTAGATGCTGAGAGGAGCACAGATGGCAGGGTCAGAAAGGTTGACATGCTTTTTAGGGAGAGAAAGTGAGCAGGTTGGTGTCCAGGAGCATCAAACTGACTGCAACAAAAAAAACCTTAAAACCCACACATTGCGATTGTCTAGAGGAAAATGCACATTTCCAAAAAATAACCCCAAAAAACCAAAAAGTACAGAATCGTGGTCCAATCGTTTTTATGCCTGACATAGTGGGAACATGTCATTTGTCATAAAGCCTGTAGGCCAGACCACCACCGTGTGTAATAGAGAATGTCTCTGTGTTACATGTGTGATGTACTGAGAAAATGCTGTTCAGTGGTGTGTGACTGGGGAGGAAGTCGAGTTATTTCTGTCTCAGCAGCTGACACTCTGAAGACTGTCTCTCTGAACTCTCTTCTTTTTCTTACCTCTTGAATTGACCTTCTTGCCCCAAATGGCACAAACTCAGTCTTGACCTCCAGATTTGCATATGCTCTTAGTACCTGGCTGGAATGAAAAAAAAAAACATTAAAAATGATCTATATAAAAACAATGAATTATACATCTCAACACTCAACACTTATTAAATGCATCTGGATAACAAATATAGACAAATATTAGGCTGCAATCCCACTACCTGTACCTATATCTATTTAGTCCTCCAAATAGTTTTGTCTGTATCTTTATTTGGGCTGAAACCCTAAGTAGGCGTGTCCAGAATGGGGAGGGTGTGGGTTTTTTTTTTTTTCTTGCTTACACCCACATAAGACTAAAGACCTCCCACTTTTTAACCTCAAACTTTTTGTCGTGCTCCACAGGGTCCTGATGCACACCTCTAGTCTGAACAAGATGCCCTGTTAACCTTTCTAAAAAAAAAAAAAAAGAATGGTGTCTGTCCTATTCGTATCTGTATTTGTTTCATTTAAATACACACTATCCGTGCATTCTGAATAATGTACTCATATTCAGTTATTAGTGGCCTCTATCAACAGCAGCACCTTATAGGCAGGTTTTCTCCCAATTTGGTTATCTGCCAATTCCCACCCACTAGCTACACTATGTGGCCAAAAGTATCACACCCATATGTGTTTAAACCCCAAACTGTTGGAAAAAGCACACAATTGTCTTTGTATGCTGTAGGATTAAACATTTTCCTACACTGGAATTAAGAGGCCCAAACCTGTTCCAGCATGACAATGTGCACAAAGCAAGCTCCATGAAGACATGGTGCGCCAAGGTTGGAGTCAAAGAACTCAAGTGGCCTGCACCGAGCCCTGACCTCAAACCCACTGAACACCTCTAGAATGAACTGGAATGCCGACTGCAGCCCAGGCCTCCTTGCCCAACATCACTAATACTCTTGTTGCTGAATGGACAAATGCCCACAGTCACGCTCCAAAATCTAGTGGAGCTTCTTATAACGGCAAATAAATCCTTTGAAAACACGTAAAGCCAGCCAACTGCTGATCATAATACATTATAGCTCAGCTGAACACTCAGTGGAAAGCCTTAACTGCCTTAAGATGCCCACGCTTGTGTAGAGAGAGTAACACTGATCCATCCCACTCAGAGCAAACAGCCAATTTTGCTCTCTGGGCTCCTGGCTCCCAACGACAGCGATAACACTTTCCTGTTGTGCCACTCGGGAGCCCTGAGGTTGTCTTTTACACTTCATTTTCAAGCAGGACATGTAGCGGACGCAGCTGTACTTCTAAGTCAAGCGCTTGAGTCAGCAGTTTGATGGGATTTGCAACATCATGTGCAGCTTGGGCCCTCTGTTGCGGTTTTATTTTTTGGGTTATTTCAGTCTGAACCACAAACTTCCAGAAGATCCTTAAATAAAATTGCATGTAAACATGGGATGTCAAGTTGAGACATGGTTCCCATTACGCTGTGTATCAGGTGACCCTGTATGATTTTCTATACATTTCAGTAACTAATGGCTGGATAAAGTGTGAACCTGTTTACATGTTGAACATGAACCATTTCAGCAAACACTTTTTAAAGTGTCACGGCCGTGTTTATATCGTGTGCTCCTATTTATAGCCGGTCCATTCATAAACCGAGTGTTGATGTGTGAGGATTTCCAACTTCCATCTAGTGCATGACGTTATTCCCAGGGTCAAGATGATAATTGCTCTACATACACATGACTCATAGCTACTCAGAGGAATGAAGGTCGGCACCTAATTCCCCTTTTGATTGCTGGAATTTGCTTACTTTTTGGAAGGCAAAATTTACAAGAAACTAAAATGAACTCAACAGGATTTCTTTACTACTTAAGCTTTTTTGGAAATGCAATTTCAGATCGCATTTGAAAATACTGAAATGAAGTGCCATAGGCTCTTCCTGTGTTCAAGGTGGCAGGTGATAAGAGATAGAGGTCATGGGACGCCACTAACTTAGCCCTTTTTGCGTCAAAGCTTTCAAGCTTTGCATCATGTTTCGTCTTGGGTCTGTTTGGAATAACCTTCCCACGATGAACATGGTCACTAAATAGTGAACCAAGTGTCAAGCTGATTGCAAAAACACCCATCTCTCCTTATAAGTACACAGGCTGTACCAAACAGTCGACAGATCTTGCAGGGTTGAATTCAAGACGTCTCAGGCCTATTTTAGACAAGAAGCGAAAGGTGACACTTGAAGCCACGCTCCTTCTATTACTTTCCCTTGCTCTCTCTTTCGCTGCCAAACCTGATCACAAGGCTATAGTTAGCTCTCCCGTGCTAGTATATAAGGCTCCATAGTGTCAAAATGTACATGTCAGTCACGCGGACTTGGTGTAGGCTCGTGGCTCTTCTCCTGACCAACCCCAAAAACTCCACATAACCTTGAGAGATGGTGAGTGTTCCTGCTGCATCTTCAGGAAGTATGGATTTACAAGCATGTAAGAAGGCAAACTAAAAATGACTCGATGTTAGAGAAGATAAAAATCCATAAATCCTTTCTTCTGGATCTTCAACTTTCCGACAGCTTTACTAGTTAGGCATCCTTGAATGTAGACTGATATGGTTTCAAAGGCCAAGCTATCTATGATATTCACTGCCTTTCCAGATACTAGTAAAACTAACTTGGAAGTATTGGCCTTGCCCTTGTTCAGCCCAGTTCACCAAAGTATGTTCTTGAAATGGTTTTTCATATGTTATTCATCTCCAGGCACCCAAAAAGGCCAAGAGGAGGCAGCAGGGAGAGGGTGGCAGCTCCAATGTGTTCTCCATGTTTGAGCAGAGCCAGATCCAGGAGTACAAGGAGGTATGACTTCCAGCTCAATCGACCTCCACACCATGTAAAAGATCACATGGATTTCACATTTGTAGTTATTCTGGATTAATTAATTCAACACAAATTAAGATATTGTTAAAGCTCCAAATTCAAATAAAACGCAATGCAAAATAAATGCAAATGTAAAGCTGCAGCCGCTCCACAGGAACAGTGACAGCGGGTTCAGGTGAGACAGACATGAGAAAAAGTCTTACCAAAACTGCTCTTATGGACTTTTAACCAATGTTCCTGGCACAATACAGTAAAAAGCAGTTCCGTTAATTACTTTACGCTTTCCTGAAGGAATATTCAGAGCCTTCAGAGCCATGTGTATCATAACCACAAGTTCTTCCTTCAGAAAGAATAAATTATAACAATTTAGAGATTTCGACTTTTATGATTCGCATAAAAGTCCATAGTTCAACAGTTGCCCTTAGATGTCCATTGTAAGTGTGTTTGGAGTAAACCTCTTCTTTTCTCAGTACAAAATTAATTCTGTAGAATTAAGAACTGAAGTCTTGTTACAGCTGAACTGTTAACAAGAGGAAATAATCATCACTGAGTAGAGAAATCATACCGAAAGCTAAACACGGGGGTTAAAATTTAGTTCTGCTGGTTCAGCAAAACTGATATGTCCACTTTAGGTTTGGTGTTTAAGGGGGTTCCTGGAATGCCCGAGGTAAAAATAAAACCACCTTGTGGTAGTTTACGCCAAACTTACTCCTTCTGCTCCATTCTGTTTATGCATGGAATGTGTTAAATCCTGAAACAGCTGATGCTAGCCATCATGACCCACTGGAACGTGTTGCTCAACAGATGATGTATAGATGGTGAATACCAACAACAATAATAATAAGTGTTGGACTTTCGTTTTTGTGGAGGATATTTTTGCTGAAAACAATCAAGGTATTTAGCAGTCAGAGTTTTCAGGACCATGTATACCTTCTGCAAAGGAACTACTTTGTCTTTTTGTGGAACTTATTTATGTGACTTTAACTTGTGGTGAATGTTTGTTAATTGAAATTGGAACGAGAGCATGAGAACGAGGAACGTATTGATTAGTTTCGGGGGGGCGTGGGTGTGGATGTAGGGGTGGTGGAGAAAGTGAAATCAATCCCTTAAATGTCGCCAAACTCATGCCATGAATTCCAAGACCGTTTTAACACCTTGGAAAGGCAATCGGCCAGCAGCTGCTGTGTCAAACTTACCTTCTCAGATTACACAAGTTCTCTGGCACCAAATGAGGAAACACCGTTCTTATTTATGTGGACAGTTTAACGTATCGTAGAGGCGTTTTCCAAATTGGCATCGTCCTCAGAGCGAGCTAATGTTTCCACATTTAACACCGATAAACAAACATTAGTGACGGTCCATAAACAAACCAATTAGCTTACTAGATGTCATATTTTTCTCTTAGACTGATGCTAAACTGAGCAGTGGGTGGGTGTTTTTTTTTTAGTGGCGCTTAGCTAGAATTGCTAAGAATGACACATACAAGTCTAAATATCATGAATGCATGAATATTGTATATCCTGAATATCCTGAATAAAGGGCTTAAAATGGTGCCAGAACTTCTAATTAACTTGATATTGCTGACAAGGGTCCAGAATCATGGCTAAACTTAACATCCATGCTGTCAAAAAGAATGAATCCTTTGTAAAAATTCTTTTCACAGGCCTTCACCATCATCGACCAGAACAGGGACGGCATCATCAGCAAGGATGATCTGAGAGACGTGTTGGCCTCACTGGGTCAGCTGAACGTGAAGAACGAGGAGCTGGAGGCTATGATCAAGGAGGCCAGTGGTCCAATCAACTTCACCGTCTTCCTCACCATGTTTGGCGAAAAGCTGAAGGGTAGGTTGCTCATTAGCATTGGCCAAATTTATGTCATTTGAAACAGAATTATGTAACAATTAACAAAGTAGCACTGTCTTCTACTCTCATGATTTCATTTTGTCGGTTTGGGGGAACCCTTAAGGGTTCTACTGTATGTAGAAACATATAACAGTTTGTTTCCCTTTCAGAGACGGTCCCTTGAAGAACCATTTCATGCTACACACACAACTCTTACTAACTTTAACATTAGCTAGCTTCTCAAAACTTAGCTAAGATTAGCTACTTAAACTGAAACAGTTCTGTATATAACTGTACATAACGTAAAACATAAATTGATTATGAAATTTATCATTTAATATCTGACATTGATTAGCTTGTCTTTGTTAGCCTGTTAGCCTCTAACTCCTCAGATTATAACAAATCTGTAATCTCGCAATCTTTAAGGTGCTGATCCCGAGGACGTCATCGTTAGCGCTTTCAAGGTCCTCGACCCCAAGGGTACCGGCTCCATCAAGAAGGACTTGTATGTGCAGTTCTCATTTAGCTCAATTTATTTTGGATGAATGTATAAACACTTATGAACTGAACTTTTCTCCTTCTCTCCAGCCTTGAGGAGCTTCTAACCACCCAGTGTGACAGGTTCAGCGCAGAGGAGGTGGGTTTTCTGTAACTGGCATAGCATTTATGTCTGTAGTTACTGATAATTAAATAATAAGTCTCTTCGACACTTTTTGTTTTAGATAAAAAACCTGTGGGCCGCCTTCCCTCCAGATGTGGCTGGCAATATCGACTACAAGAACATCTGCTACGTCATCACACACGGAGAGGAGAAGGAGGAGTAAACTCCTTCTTTCCATCTACTATTTATCTACCTCTTACCTCAACCCCCTCACATGTGGTTCCTTCATTGGTTCCTTCTTCTCTATGGCATGCCCAGGTTCTCTCCTTCCTCTCGCTCACACGGCTGATAACGAAAGACTTTATCTCCATTGCCAAGATCCTGAACTTGAAGTCAGGATGGCTTTAGGAGGTGGCGGGATCATTTTCAATAAACAATAATGCCGTGTCATCAAACCAAGCCATCTCGCGATGTTCTCTCTGCTTTACTTTGGTGCACGTTTGTTTATGATCACAACCTACAATAAAGAGCAGAGGAACAAGCATTTCTTTGGTGCTTCCATCAACAATGCTGTTGTAAATATGCTGAAGTATTTTTTTTGTTTTGAATTTGAGAAAAGCAAGTTCAGTTTTACAGTAAAATACAAATCGACCCGCCTCCATTCATGTCCTTTCTTTATTTCTCTGGAAGTGAGAGACGACAAGGTGAAAAGAGTGAGAAAAGAGTGAGATAAGGCTGCAGAGGGAAAGAGACTAAGCCTCTTTGGTTTGGATAGTTCCTCCTTCCTTACTTCATTCCACAGGTTCTTCTTTTCTTTCACATTCTTTTGTTGTCTAAAATCACCTGAACACATAATAGTAATAATAATAATAATAATAATAATAATAATAATAATAATAATAATAATAATAATAATAATACGTCTTCCTTACCATTCTGTCCCCCTGATCTACCCCCCCCCCCCATAACCACCTAAACGCTGAGTTTTATATATGTATATAAAGTTAAATATAAGTATGTAGTTACATCATGTTGTTTAGTCTCCATTTCAGTTTATAATGTTATGCTAAATTGTTACTGTTGAAATGCTATATAAGAAATTCCTTCCAAAAACCTGTTTATCTGAAAGGTACATTATTTCTTAGCTTAATTCAGCATTCATTTACTGAATAATAATATATATAGTAAAAGTATAATAGAAATATATATAAAAGAAGTTTATAGTTTTTATATTTTCAATAAATGAAGGATTTTGTACAGCTGAATTGAAAGGTAAAGCTAAGATATTTTATACATCTCAGGTAAACATGCCTACGTTAAAAATTCCTGTACAAAAAGCTGTTTACCTGAGAAGCACAACATTTATTACTTTTACATTTTTGTTCGATGTACAAAAATCCTTAATTTGTTGAAAATATCGAAGCTGTACTTGGTTTATTATTCATTTCCTGTGTGTTTTATGTTCGTAGCAAATTGAGGTGATGAGTTAGCGCCACAGCTAGCTGAAGTAACTGATAACTAGCCGCTAAATATAGTCAACGTTTCAATATTTTAAAGTGAATTTCCTTCATTTTATGAACTGAAATTCATAAGAGCTGACTGTTTAATCAGCTTCGGTAGTAAGGACTAGTCATGCCACACACACACACACACACACACACACACACACACACACACACACACACACACACACACACATATATATATATATATATATACAGTCGACTCTTTGAGCCGGTTCTTTTGGGTGAACGTGGAAACCGACTCACATTTCTGAATGGACTTTAGAAAGAAAGAAAAAAATAAATAAAGAACGAACGAACGAAAGAAAGAAAGATGATGTGATGCTTTCATCGAAAAGGTTTCAGTATTCTATATTCACATATCTGTAACGCTGCTAATCACTCACAGGTCAACCGTGAACAAAAAGAATCCGGCGAATCAGTAACTGAGTCATTTGGCACAGCAGAACGATTTAGAGTCAGTGTAATGTACTGAACAGTTAAAAAACTACACAACACAATTCATTGAAGAGTTCAAGCGATAGATAGGCAAAGACCGACAACCTGAGGGGAAAAACCCAAGCAATGAGCCGTTTGGGAAAGAGTCGGATCTTATTGGTGTGATGAGCCGATTCATCTGACTCACTGAAAAGAGCCATTATGTACATTGACCAGTAGGGGGCGATGTAGCCATAATTGTCAATGGCGCAAAACGCTGTATGGAACCAAAACGTCTATTAATAGTTAATGTTTATATTTTATTTATTTATTTATTTATTTTTGAATAATTAAATCTGCCATAAAATATGATTCAATTTTAAATTGTTCAATGATAAGATCCAATTAAGTAGCAGCACCATCTCAGGTGGCATTTCAGGAGAAACTTGTTCTGCGGGATGTTCTCCCTCAGAGTTTTGTTAGAAACCAGGCTGAAACAAGGGCTGAAACATGTCTGATGATCTGATCTGCTGCTGAGGAATATATTAATATTAACCGATCATCTGGATTATAATTACTTGCCTACAGCAGACCTGCTGTTTTTTTTAAATTATTATTTTTTAGTCTTTTTTATCTGGCACACATAAATACTACTCAGATAAAATAATCCAATGCAATAAACATTCATTAACCTAACAGACTAATATAGGTGTTGCAGTGCTGTGAAAAAGTATTGCTTCATTAAAAAAAAAAAATAATAAAAATAATAATAATAATCTATTGTGTGTTTACTCAGGTTGCCTTTGTTTTATGTTGTATTTCGTTTGAAGATCTAAAACTATTTAGTATGAGATATACATAAAAACAGAAGAAATCAGGATGGGGGCAAATATTTTTTCACAGCACTGTAGTTATACGCATAATTGACTGCCATCTTTAATCTAAAGAAAAATCATATATAAAATGCTGTTACTGTTTAGTGTCTACATTTGCGTTCTGTGTGTCAAAAGTTCAGGAATTAAATGCTCTTCTGTTCTTCTTCTGGCCTCCTAGCTGACTTTCCACTGGGCGCCGGAGTGGAAGCGCACCAGCGCGGACCTTGTTGACCCGGGCGACGTTCGAGCCGGTATGGTGAATTGTTTCCTTAGCCATTTTCCATAAAACTTATGAGATATCCTCTCTCGACAGTCCAAAGATGTAGTCCAGTGGGCAAGAGCAGGTCGAGACATACTGGCATCCTTGTTCTGTTGCAGCGGCTAGCCGGAAGATAAGTTTGTCTATCTCCGCCTTTGAGTGTTGCCGCGTGACACCAACTGGGAGTGGTCCACCACAGACCTTGTGACAGATCTTCATTTGTTCTGCCATGGATGCCCAGTTTCACCCTCCTCATCCTGGGGGATGGGGGTGTCGGTTGAGTCGCCGACTGTTCGACCCATGTCACAGGTGGTACCGGTTTTCATGGTTTACCGGTAGCAGACAATCCAATGCCTGACCTGACCGGCTATTAAATGCTCTAATGGTTCCAATAAATAAACATGGACCAGGTGCCAAAAACATATCTATAACCTGGGTTAAATGAAAGTTTAACTATTAATCTTGTTGTGCCAAACTTCCTTGTATTAAAATTATTTCTACTTCATTTTACAATACAAAGAAATTCAGCTGCTATATAAGCTGTTGAATTCTGGATTGTGATTGGTCAGAAGAGAAAAGAAAAAATTGAGGTTGGTGACGGAACGACTGTTTATAGCTGCTATAATGTAAATGAGAACAGTAACTAACGGACATCGAAGAACATTAAACATAACTATAAACTGATAAAAAGCATGATGTAAGTCATTGTCAAATTGCTGTAGTGTAAGAGGAATAAAACACTTTAGGACATGCTGTTATATAGTAAAATGATCAACTTCGAGGCGGTAACAGTAACTCCACTTCGTCACACCACCCTGTTATGGAAAAATTAAGAACGATTCCTCATCGTAAAGATTTTTAATGACAGTTTAGTATCAATAACGACTGATTCCCCTGCTGAAAAAACAACAACAACCACTACAAATACCATTACAAACCATCAGCTAACTATTAAAACCATTACCATTATTGGTTCTTAATGGTATCCACTAGACATAACATGCCACCAATAGAAGGCAACAGATTACCAGTAGAGACCCACTGGGACCATTAGTGTTTCCATTAAAACCAATACAATTCCCTTTATAACCATTGCAATTCTATGAAGGTTTCTATTGTTTTGTTTTGTTTTCTCAGCAGGGTTAAGTAGTAAACATAGCAAAAATGGTGGATAATCTAAACTATAATCCCAGATGAGGAGTTTTAATCGCTGGTTTGTTGAAGTGGTCCACCACACCTCGAATTAAAATGACAAAAGGAACCCGTTTAAACTGTTTTGACTAACATTACGGTTTCAGGTCGCTCGTGACGGTACATTTGCCTAAACAGGCTAACATTTGAATGAGCGAATGCTTTGTTTATACGGAAGAAGTTTGTGAAGTTTAGGGAATATGGGATTAGGGATTAGAGAATATGGCACTAATTGATTCCGTTGGTTACTTCACGAGTGTGGGTGGAAGGGGACAAATTTCCAGAAATCGGAGAGAGCCAGACTGAGAGATTTACTTCCGGGTTTCTGTCAGAGCTGTCTGTAGCTAGCTCTTCGCGCGCGCCGCGTTTCCGCATACTTTCCAGCAGATTCACCTGCGCGTGTGCACGCTCAAATAAAACGCCCAGGTGTTCATAACAGAGCGAGCTGTCATGTCGCCGTAACTACCGCTCGTTAACGTTCATCTCAGCTCCCATGACGTGACAGGGACGGATCGCTCTCTCGGTGCTTGTAGGGTTTTTTTTTTTTTTTTTTTTTTAAAACATATATTTATATATACACCGTGTGGACACCATGATGGCTTGCTGCACGTCATTAGGTCTCGCGCTTTTCACCGCGCTGCTCCTGTGCTCACCGGGTCGCGTGCACGGCTCTCAGGGCGATAAGGAGCCCGTGTACCGGGACTGCGTGAAGCAGTGCGCGCGCACCAACTGCACCGGCGCCAAGCTGCGCGGCTTCCAGTCCGTTCAGCCGCCTTACATGGCGCTCACGGGTAAGTTTCCGTCTGACAGTTGACCAGTTAAAACTGTACCAGTCTGCTACACTACACCGTTTACATTATTTAAAAAAAAAAAAAAAAAAAAACAGTTATCACGTCACCGTTGTTTTAGCACTTGGAGCTTGTTTTCCGGTTGTCATACTGGATTTGCCCTTTTTTTGTTGTTGTTGTTTTGTTTTGGTACCCGTATTCTTCTGAAAAACGAGTCTAGTCCCGCCTTCTGCGCTAGGATTGGTCAGCAGTCCGTGCTCGTAAGCAGTCCCCGGCACTAATTGGACAGCGAAAAGAGCTGTTGGCCAATCCTATTCTTGAAGGTCGAACGGAATACGGGCGACTTATCAAAACAAACATATGAAATTATATTAAAAAACTATTAAATGAAATTATATTTCGAGTTAGATAGTTAAATAAAAAAAAAAAAATATATATATATATATATATATATATATATATATATATATATATATATATATATATATATATATATATATATATACATGTTTTGTTTTTGACAAATTTGTCCCCAAAAAAAGTTCCTTCCAAGTTTTCAAAATGGCAGGCATTAAAACAGTTCACTCACATCACAGAATCAGTAACTTAACTGACTAAATTTCTATATTTTCACATAACGTTTTTAATTATTATATAGCTATTAGCATGACAGCTGGCATTCCTTCGACATTTGAGGGTGAACACACAATACACCGTTCTAGTGGCTAAAGTGATGAGAGCACTGTTGCTAGGCAACTTAAACACACAGACACCAAGTATACACTAGCTACTGCCTGAGGCCAACGATTTAGCTAGCTAGCACAAAGTCCTGTATATAGAAATGTAAAGGCAGAGTGACAGTGGAAATGATACATTATTGTCAAGAACATCAAGAATTACCTCAGATGTGTTGGTTTACTAAGGAAAGACTCCATACAACATAGAATTACACGTAGCATCCACTGCTCACCAAACCTCCATGGGTTTCTGTGGAGAAATTACGTAATCGTTGAGGTACACCTTGTGGAGCTGGTTTGGTTTGGTTTGTTAAAACAACTTTAACAGAAGATCAGTTACTTCAAACAAATCTGTCGGTCATAACCCAGCAAGTTGTGTGGTTATATCTTCTTCTATAAACATTTTTAGCCACAAAAACAGTCTAGCTTAGCTAGCTTTTTCCTCCCCCCCCCCCTTTTTTTTTCTTTTCAAAACTTGTTGACACGGTCAATTTCATTCACACTGCTTGTAATGTTCAGTTAAAATTGTATCAGTAAATATGTCTTGAAGAGTTATAAGGCTTTTTATGACCATTTATGCTTCTTTGTGGGAAAGAATACCTCACGGAAACGATCAGTGTAAAGAAATGCATGATACCAGCCTCGTTCTTGTAGCAACCTTTGACAGAACACTGCTATCGTTTTATCTAAAAGATCAATCGACATTGTTTAGCAAGATATGAAAATGTTAACTGGAAAACACGCACAGCCGGTTAAGAAGCTAAATCGATCGATTTTAGCTAAAGTTTAATGTGTTTAACGTTGCCACACCACTGCCCACAAGGTTTAAACATTAGCAGTTAGGATAGGTTTCTAAAACTTTCTATGCTTCTGTAGTAGGATACATTTCACAGAAAACACAGGATAGTTTTAAGCAACTGTGAAAAGTGAGGATTTGTTAAGAGCAAAGCGATGACACAGCCTGTATTTTGCGTAAGTAAGCTGAGGGGAGTAACAATAGCACAAAAGAGTCGTACTGTTGAATTTCTGGATTTTCCTGATGGACAAAAAAAGGTTGCTTGGGAATCTGTGCTGGTGTTAGCTTTTTAAAAATGAATGTTTTAAAAGAGCTATAACAGCGTGATAAATGTATTTCCTGCCAATTTCATCATTTCAAAGAATGATTTCATGTTAGCTAATTATGGTGTTTTTAAAATTTTTTTTTAAAAATAAGTAAAACAGTCATGCATTTCTACTGAGAGACACTGCTGTATTGTGATGGTGCAGATCAAACAATAAGATGTCAAACAGCAGCTACAAAACCACAGCACCATTCAACGCACTTTATTTGGCTTTTATTTGTCCCGAGCTTCATGTCTGACCACCCGGTCGAGCGCCTTTTCTGATGGTCCCACAGGATCCCAGTCCTGATGAATTTGTAAATATTTCCCCACTTTTGGTGTTGCCGTGTCTGGTGTTTATTCAGGGCGTGACTCTCATTGCAGGTTGGACGTGTCGGGATGATTGTCGTTACCAGTGCATGTGGACCACAGTTGGACTTTACCAGGCCGAGGGCTATCGAGTGCCTCAGTTCCATGGCAAGGTATCGAAACAGTACCAGACATCATTTTACTGCCTTGAGGTTAATAAGACAAAAGTCCTGAAGATATCAGAAAACTAAAGTTACCGCTTTTACCTCTGACTTTGTTACAAAGCGCTGACACTGGAGACTCCTTCCATAAATGTTACGTAAGCATCTCTTCACAGGAACAATAATGTATTAGAGCGAGCGCACTAATATAAACCTTCTGACCAATCAGAATCCAGAATTCAACAACGTTGTAGCATAAAATACTTAAGTTAAAACAGAAATAGAGTTTAAACTGTGTTGTAGATTGACATACATTACTGAGGCAACCTAGTTAAGTGGTAGTACTGAAACGCGACCTCCCCTCCAGCACAACTCCAGCCTTCAGGACATTCATTAATGGAATGGTGAAACAGTTTATTATTTGTGTGTGTGTGTGTGTGTGTGTGTGTGTGTGTGTGTGTGTGTGTGTGTGTGTGTAAATGATACCATTACCAGTCAAATATAGACCCAAGTGGGCAGTTTTTTTTGTTTTTTTTTTCTTTGCTCACAACTTTGTTTCCATAGTCAGGTGACATTTGCATGACATTAACCCCGAGGCACTTACTAGAAGCATTATTCAAAATTCAGAAAGCCAAAAACACACTGTATACTACGAACTAGGAATACTTGGAAATGGCAATAAACTCAATACAGGGAAACACAGACGAGAGGAAAAACAAAGCTTATACACAGAAGGTGGAAATGAGGAACTTGGTCGAATAAATTAGTAGTTAAAGTAATTTTTTAAAAAAAAATCCATGCATTTTATTATTAAAACAGAGTTAAAACTCAATAACATTATCAGAGAAGTGTTACTGAGTCATAAAATACAAGAGCCAATCATGTTACAACATGCAAATATGGGGTGGGGTGTGTAATTTGCATATTTACAGAATGTGGATTTGTTGATGAAGGTGAACGTGTTGGCGCTTAATTGTTTTTTAGTCAGTTTATTATTCAATATAGAAAAGTGACTCTGCAAAAAAACAAACAAACAAAAAAAAAAGTTTCAGGTGACACTAATCTGAAGAGGAAGTAATGCCCAAATATGGAAGATGGTGATAAAAAAATACACACGAATCATTTACTAGAATTTTTTTTTTTTTTAAAGGTTCTGTCCTTTGTATGTATGCCATAACTACATTGTTGTATTTCTTATGTCAAAAAAAATATATGGAAAAAAATAAATACAAAGAAATATTTTGAGAAATTCACTTTATCTTTTCAAGTATATACACTCAAGTTTAAGTTGGAGGAATGTTTGTTTTGTGAAAAAGGTGTATTATACTGTATAACGTTTGAAATATTTTATTAGACGAATAAGTAAATGTAAAGGATGTGTGTGTGTGTGTGTGTGTGTGTGTGTGTGTGTGTGTGTGTGTGTGTGTGTGTGTGTGTGTGTGTGTCCGTCCAGTGGCCGTTTGTGCGCTTCCTGTGTTTTGAGGAGCCGGCGTCAGCTCTGGCATCGCTGCTCAACGGTCTGGCGTGTTTACTGATGCTGCTGCGCTACCGCAGCGCCGTCCCACGCCAGTGCCCCATGTACCACACCGTCACCGCCTTCTCACTGGTGAGAACCCTTTGTGTGTCTGATCTTAACAACAAATATGTTTGTTTATTTATTTACAGGCTCAATTGATAATTTTTTTTTTTCCCCAAGGTTGCTTTACATAGTGCGTAACACAAATTAACACTAATAAATAATACATTTTGGCTACTTACCGTATTGTTATCACAACATAAAAACTGCTGAACGGGCCACGCCCACTATACACAACCCTTGTCGCTTGCTACGTAGCGTGAACACACTACGATTTAATGTACGATGTAATGTAACTAGTTAAAGACTTAACTTACATTTTTTTCACCTTGCGTCACTTATCTTAGTTTACTCCCGGTTACCATGGTTTCACTTGTATCACATACTACATATCCAGCTACAGAACGTACACAAAACCACCCATTTTATAGCTAATCAGATTACTTTTATCTCAATTAGACAACAAGAACACATTATTTTACATCTTATAAAGTCTGCCCAACTTTTTCTTGCCCCGCCCACTTAACTTCACGCCAGCCGTCACTTCACTTCCTGTTGCTGTAAACTACCGGCTCACTGACTTAATGCCGGGTTTAACGTGAATATTCCTCTTTTCTTTTCCTGCAGGTGTCACTGAACGCCTGGTTCTGGTCCACAGTATTTCACACCAGAGACACTTACCTAACCGAGGTACTCGAGTCAAGTCAAGTCTTGTCACTCATAGAGTGCAGCTGACATCGACAGTCAGTCTCCACCCACTGATGAATAATAAAGATATCCCGCCTATTTTGTAAGGAATTGCTGTGGAGCCACAGATTCAGCTAAACTGAATTTTTTTTAACCTGTGATAAGCCACGATTTGTGCATTAAATGAACAAAATACTATTTTTTTTTTTTTTTTTTTTTGGTGGATCCACAGACATAATAGTAACAATGCAGCAATAATTATCGTAAAATGAATGAACTGCCGACCAGGTATTTTAAATGTGAAACTAATTTTAAAATCTAATTCTGATCACACAACACAGTACGTTAGTTATCTTCTTAGCAAACACCATTTTTCACTACACAGTAAAATAATTTACCGTTCAGTATCACCCGAGCTGAGGTAACCATATAGCTAGCTAATGTTAGCAAGCTGTTGTTGTAGTCTAGCTAGGTAACTAGTTCTACTAAACTGGTAAAATGTTAAGAAAGTCTGTGAGTGTAACGTGAAATTTGGCGTCAGTGTTTTGATGTCAGTATTTTATTTTTTGTCGCTGTAGAAGATGGACTATTTTTGTGCATCGGCGGTGATCCTCTACTCCATCTACCTGTGCTGCGTCAGGTAAATATGTATGAAACGATATGTTGAACAAAACATGTTTGTGTACGTGTGCTTGTCTCTTAGCAGATGTTTTAAACGGTACATAAATAATACAAGTCTGTCAGGTTGTATTACATTTTTTTTACGAATGAAAAACCTGACCTAATTAAATAAAACAGAGTTGGGACACATACGTAGCCTGTCAAAAAAAAAAAAAAATATATATATCTATATATATATATATATAAACAAAATGTTAGCCATGTACGATTTAGCTTACCGTTTTGTAGATTTAGACAGCTCTGTGTTTTACACTAAATTATGCCATGTGGTGTTTAGGACGCTGGGTTTGCGGCGGCCCGGCGTGTCAAGCATTGTTGGAGTTTTGCTCATCCTGGCCTTCACCTCCCACGTCTCCTATCTCACCTTTGTTAGCTTCGACTACGGCTACAACATGGCCGCCAACGCAACCATAGGTCAGTAAAGACTTTGCGCCCTGTGTTTATTTGTTATTAGAAACCTTGCAGATCATAGACAAGCAGAGATACATACTGTACAAGCTGTGATTGTGCTCCAGGGATGAAATAGTATCTAAGAATAGTCTATCTATCTTCAGAACCCGCCTGCTAAGCTAATTATTGATTAGCTACTTTCATAGGAGGTAATGGACGAGGTCTGTTGGCAGTAGGACTTTCTAGGAGTTTCTAAAATTCCATATTCATATACAGTGGTGCTTGAAACCCTTTAGAATTTTCTATATATCTGCATAAATATGACCTAAAACATCAGATTTTCACACAAGCCCTAAAAGTAGACCAAGTGGACTTGGTCATTTATTTACTGAGGAAAATGATCCACTATTACATATCTGTGAGTGCCAAAAGTATAGGATTAGCAGTTAATTTGAAGGTGAAATTAGAGTCCGGTGTTTTCAATCAATGAGATGACAATCAGGTGCGAGTGAGCGCCCCGTTTTATTTAAAGAACAGGGATCTATCAAAGTCTGATCGTCACAACACACGTTTGTGGCAGTGTATCAAAGGAGATTTCTGAGGACCTCGGAAAAAGAGTTGTTGTTGCTCATCAGGCTGGAAATGTTTACAAAACCATCTCTAAAAGAGTTTGGACTCCACCAATCCACAGTCAGACAGATTGTGTACAAATGGAGGAAATTCAGGACCACTGCTACCCTCCCCCGGCGTGGTCGACCAACAAAGATCACTCCAAGGGCAAGATGTGTAATAGTCCGCGAGGTCACGAAGGAACCCAGGGTAACTTCTAAGCAACTAAAGGCCTCTTTCACATTGGCTAATGGTAATGTTCATGAGTCCACCATCAGGAGAACACTGGACAACAGTGGTGTGCATGGCAGGGTTGCAAGGAGAAAGCCGCTGCTCTCCAAAAAGAACATTGCCGCCTCTCTGCAGTTTGCTAAAGATCACGTGGACAAGCCAGAAGGCTATTGGAAAAATGTTTTGTGGTTTGGATGAGACCAAAATGGAACTTTTTGGTTTAAACGAGAAGAAAGGAAAACACTTATGCATTCCAGAATAAGAATCTTATCCCATCTGTGAAACATGGTGGTGGTAGTATCATGGTTTGGGCCTGTTTTGCTACATCTGGGCCAGGACGGCTTGACATCATTGATGGAACGATGAATTCTGAAGTATACCAGCGAATTCTAAAGGAAAATGTCAGGACATCTGTGCGTGAACTGAATCTGAAGAGAAAGTGGGTCATGCAGCGAGACAACGACCCTAAGCACACAAGTTGTTCTACCAAAGAATGGTTAAAGAAGAATAGAGTTAATGATTTGGAATGGCCAAGTCAAAGTCCTGACTTTAATCCAATAGAAATGTTGTGGAAGGACCTGAAGCAAGCAGTTCATGTGAGGAAACCCACCAACCAGAGTTGAAGCTGTTCTGTACTGAGGAACGGGCTAAAACTCCTCCAAGCCGATGTGCAGGACTGATCAACAGTTACTTGCAGTTACTGCTGCACAAGGGGGTCACACCAGATACCGAAAGCAAAAGTTCACATACTTTTGCCACTCACAGATATGTAATATTGGATCATTTTCCTCAATAAATAATATTTTTATCTCATTTGTTTAATTGGGTTCTCTTTATCTACTTTTAGGACTTTTGTGAAACTCTGATGATGTTTTAGGCCACATTTATGCAGAAATGTAGAAAATTCTAAATGGTTCACAAACTTTCAAGTACCAGTATATAAATAATAAGGATCAGTTAATATTGCTTGTTTACTAACGGATGTATTTTCTGTGTTTTTCATGTCTCGGGTTCAGGCATGATAAACCTGCTATGGTGGCTCGGTTGGTGCTGGCAGAACCGCAGGACGTTGCTGTACTGGTGGAAGTGCGGCGTGGTGGTGGTGCTGCTCCATGGCCTGGCGCTGCTCGAGCTCCTCGACTTCCCGCCGCTCTTCTGGGTGCTGGACGCTCACGCCGCCTGGCACCTGGGCACTGTCCCTGTCCACTTCCTCTTCTACAGGTACACACATCGACACAACTTCTTCTCCTCCGTCACCGCCAGTACACAACACACACAAACTGCTCACTATCATTAAAATGCCTGTCTGGATTCTGATTGGTCAGAGGATGTTGACTAATTTTCTACAACAGCAGCCGTGGCAGTAGTGCAGATGTAAATCACAGGTTTATATTAACGCGCTCATTCCAATACGTTATCGTTTCTATAGTAACAGCTTATTTAAATCCAAACATGGATGAAATAGTACTTAAGAATTTATTCTTAAGAATGATTTTTCCATTTTTCCTCGTAGTTTCCTCATAGACGACAGCCTCCACCTCCTCAACACGGAGAAGGCAGGAGTCAAGCTGGAATAGGAGGAGCCTGTCTCGGAGCCCCACCCCTTCCTCTCCCATCACTCCAGTCAGGACGAGTCTGTGAATTTCGAGTTTACGAATTGAGTTTACACTTTTTACCACTCTGCTACGGACAGCTGTGAAGAGAGTTCATTTTGGTTGCTTTGTTCACGCATGTTCTGATTATTTTATTATTATTACTTTTTTTTTTTACATTTATCACCATGCCTTTTTTGCCTTTACTGAGCTTTGCCTTGAGTAGAAGAGCCTAGATTTGGATATTTCGCCAAACTTTATTGACATGGTTTGTTTAAGTGTTACCCTGAATTATTTATATTTCGTACAGAAACCTTACAGACGGTGGAGGTCAGAGAGGTCAGGAATGTGACGCACTGTTAAATCTTCAACTGCCGTTTTTTCCCATTAGCATAACTCACGTTAGCGTTTATCATCTGAGTTGCAAGAATAAAAAGTAGGGGGGAAAAAAAAAAGGTAGAGACGAAGACGGGCACTCACGTTTGCTAATGTTTTCAACGTTAAGTTTAGTGTTGAAGCAATACTTGCACCTGCATGCCGCCATCCACCAGCAGAGGGATGTGGTCTTGAAATCCATGCAGGTGTTCGCCTGCATCCTAAACCATGTACCAGCGCACTCTAAATAGTACGACTGAACACTTTTAACGTAACATGCAATGACGCAATTTGATGTATAGTGTTCCGCCATATCCCACTGCTCACGGTGCAGAGCTGCCGGCCTTTACCAATCGACATACGAATCTGGAATGATTGACACGTACGATATTAACTGACGCCCCCTGGAAGCCTTGTACGTACGCCATTTCCCAAAGTGATTTGTGAAAGGACAGCATCACGTTGGTCCTCTTGTCGTTGAATTGTCAGGTCTGACGGTTTTAACATTCACCTCGGGATGCTAGTACGCGTTTGATTAGCTAAAGACGTGTTCCTTAGTAGTTTGTTTTTTTGAAAAATGATTGAAATTTATACTTTTAAACAGTACATCCCCCCCTCCCCCCCCCCCCGGGATTTTGCGATCGCAGAAATTAACGCAAAATCAAGCGAACACCGCGATATCCGGAGGAGCTTGCGCAGATTTGAGCCAAGACGCAAGCCCTCTTCGAGTCACGTGTGTCGAACACGAGTACAGCTAAAAGGTCTCATT